>JBAFTC010000017.1:30172463-30182523 GCA_037177435.1 Melanotaenia nigrans
GATTAAATATTATACAAAGCCTAAATGAGAAAACGGTAAACTTATGAATTAAACTTGTTTTTTAAAGGAGTAAATATAAATATTACCTCAGTAAATTGTGGTTTTTGGGTCACATGGTTCAGAATAATGGGTATTAAATACAGTGTTTAGCTGTATTTTACTAATAGATTTACTGACAGATTTTGACATAATTTTAAGAAGCTTTAAATGTTTTTTTTTTTATTTAAAAAGTATTAGAAAAATAAATCCAAGCCATTGTTTGAAAATGTACAAGTAAGAGGAAATGACAGGTTTTATTTTACAGTACATCAGATTTGTAGCTCAGGAGCAGCATGTGAATTTCCACAAATTACTACAGTGGAGTTTATTCTATTTCTTAAAAACCTGAGCATAAAAGGACTCTAAGGTGACCGTATCAGCCAGCTGTAGCAGCAGAGGTGACGTTACCTACAGGCCACTTTCACAGCGTGTGAAGTTGATGCTTTGTAACTCCACAAAGCTGGACTGTGTGGAATATAGTCTTTCCAGCAGTGGCTCACATTGATGTCCCTAAAACAGGCGCCTTAATTAATTTCAGCTCTGGAGAGAGGCCCCATTTTTGGAAGTGCATTGACCTTCAAAGTGTGCAGTGGCCTCTTTTCTCTTTTGCAGCATTAACAGACACTTTTGCAGAAGCTGCTCCAGTCTGCTGCGGCTCCACAACGCTGGTCATCTTTGTTCACGCTTGGTGCCCATAATTCAAATGATGAGTCATATGTCTGTGGCAGATGAACTGAATGCAAAGCAGTTCAGCCCACGCTATAGGCCAGAATCCCTGCCGGTCTGACCTTGAAAAATGTCTCACATACACACAAAACTTCTGAATGAGTACCTACTGACAGAAGCTACAAATGCACCCTAAAGGTCTTATTATCTGACTGGATGTTTTTCCCTCTATTGAGGGATCATTCTGAGGTGTTAAGCTGGACCAAAAACATCAATTACACACCGATCAGAAATGTTGTGAGGCAACACAATATTATAATTAATCAGTCTTTTGAAAAGGCTTAAAGAAATTAATTAATTTCTGTCCCAGCTTATCTGGACCAGAATGTCTAAGGTACGTAGATGTATAAAAACATTTTAGATTAATTTAATTTAGTGTGTGTTTCAGGGCAGATTGATGCATCTGCGGCTGAGCTGGATATTTTGGTCTCATTAGGTTGCAGAAAATGTCAGAGGTTGTTAACAAACAAAATAAATTAAACTTAAACTTCTAAAGAATGCAATCTTAATTGAGAAACAAACATCCATCGATGTGTAAGCTCACTGGTCTGCAGACAAGAAAATGACAACATCTAAAAAAACGTAATAGGAGCAGAAAAAGAAAAAAGATTCAAAAACAAAACGTGTTTCATAGTTCACATTTATAAACAGGAGAAAAATAATGGTTATTGAGTTCAGCATCAGTCGATGTTTTCAGTTGTAAAATCCAAAAGGTTTGAAGTCTCTTCATGTCCAGACATACACAGGTATTTAAAGAAAGATTTTTCCATGTTTCTGCACCGAAAATCACATTTTCACAAAATACGTCCCACAGTGAAAATATAAGGATAATCCAAATGTGTACTACATGTCTTTTCCTGTTTTTCAACACATTTCAAGACAGATTTTTGTGTTAAAAAGGTATGAAAGGCCTTCTGCTACATTCTGGCTGGTTTGTATGACTTTAATTGGAAAATAAAAAATTATTTTAAGCTTGTCAAGCATCATAAAGTTCTGGTCATCTTTATGTAGCGCAGCCTTTCACCCTTCGTGTAATTTAAAGTTGCACTACATAACTACTTCAAACTCTGTGCTTCTGACTCATTTTCACAGCACAGTGTAAGTTAATTTGTCCATCTAACAATGGTGAGGTGTATGGGAGAAAAAGGAAGTTATCTGAGACCTCATATATGAATTTTACTCATGGTTCATGAGATGGGTGACAATGATCAATTCAGTTGCCAAAGCAAACATATTGCTTGATAAAGATCTATGTATTTGAACAGAAAAGGCTGAGGTAGTGGTATACTTCATTATGTAATGGGATTACAGAGCTTAGAAAAGTAAAAAAATTAGTCATGAAGCTGCTGATGCCTGGAAGCTGAAGATCACGTTGATAAGTTCATTACGTGAATATGGATGAGCACCTGGGCCATACGGTGCAGGTTAAAGATGCCAATGTGTGCATTTCATGTTATGTAAATTAAATTGAAAATCTAAAATATTTTCAGGTCTGTTTAAGAAACAAATAAGGACTTAAATTAAGAAGAATGTGATATACCTCCTGGACGGAGACTTCTGCAATGTGAAACCTTATAGATTTTAAAGCTAAACATCACAACAATAAAAGCTCATGATGCAGCTTTCAGTTCACAAATTTTTACTCTTTGTTTTTACTCCTTTCTCTTTAGCTGCAGTTTAAAATGCAGATTCAGATGAAGATGAACTTTCAGAAATAAAGTTAAAAAAACCAACCACCTGTTTTGCTAAAGTAAGGTGCTCCCTTTAGGGATTAAGTAGTACAAGCAGCACTCTAAGGTGCAGTCTGGCAGCTGATAACCACTACTCCTTAACTCCTGAAAGAAAATAAGGTAGATTAACTCAGCAAAAGGAGGGGTAGGGATCAGACCTGGGCCAAACACTCTACCTCTAAAAATGCCCTAACTATTGTTGAATTATCATGTAGATAACCTTTTGAGAAATCCTGCTAATAAAACCAAACTTGCCAACAACCTTCTTGGCGGAGGCAATAAAGCAAATTAGTGTTTATTACATAAACCTTTACGATTATTGCATTATGTGCAAGAATTCCTGTGTTTCTGTGCTACGTGACAGTGGTGATGTTATTCTCAGGGCAAAATTAAATAAAAAAAACAAAAAAACAAAATGGCAGCAACCTTTAGCCCTTAGTGTTCACGTTTTTATCACATAGGAGGATACAGCTGGGCCAGATGTTCCCTCCTGAGCCAAGCTTTTTTTTTCTCTCTTTTTTTCCTCAACTAAACTAATTTACCGTGCAGGCTTTAATTAGCTACACAAGAAGAACACAAAAGAAAATTTGTTTTGATCTTGTTATTGCAAAGACGCCATCATGGGAGTTTCACCGGAACTGTGAAACCTTAATTTGGAAAATTAAATGACATTTGACTTTTTGTTACACTTGATTCTTCTCTTTACTCACACAGACATTGTTCTTGAGAAACTGGTTAATTTAAAGGAGTTTCCAGAGAGGGTTCAGGTCGGGGCATGATGTACCCTCGCCTCCAGGCTCCCACCAATCCACCAATGATCCAGCTGGTAGATTACATAATACTGCCTCAAGGCTCTGTGCAGCACAAGGCTGGCTGTTTGAAAACCTCACTGGGAATTACATGTATTCTCCTCAGACTTGTGGAGACTGAGCAGAAGCTGGAGGCTTATCAGGGAACTGACTAACTACAACCATTTCAAATACACAACACAAGCAGAGCTGTGTGCCTCATGTTCTGTTGCAGAGTGTCACCTTTAAGCCTTCACTGACTGTCTTGATGAAATGGTAAACCCTCTGCCTACACAGCAGTCCCTGGATGCTCTGCAGGCTGTTAGAGGAGTTTTGTGTCTCTTAAGGTTTTTCTAAATTTATGACAGATTAGACACGCCTCTCTGCAGCCAACATTGTGCACTTCATTGTAAGTGGAACACGGTTGCAAATGCGTGCAGCAGCACTCTGACGTCTGCAGTTACAGTTGCTCCATCATTTCCATGCTGCTTCATGCGCAGTGTTACATCAGCAGAGCTCTGAAAACATCCAGAGGTGAGAGCTCAGGTTGAAAGACGCCACTGCACGCACTCTTTGTAGGCATCTGCTTGTCGTGAGGCAATGGCAAGTCACGCTGCTCGGGTTAGGCTGTTTACCGCCGACTGACAGAAACGCCACTTCCCCTCCACAGTAATGCTCTTTAAGCCATCGTGGCTGTGATTAATTTTATCCCCATGTGTGATGTTTTAGTCTTTATTTGTTGGTGGATGTATTGTAATTATAAAAAATGATTTGTGCTGATAACAGTTGATGGTCTAACGAGGACTTTCTGCTGCTTCCCTGATTGAGAGCGCCCCTGTTGTTGGCATCTTCTTTGATTACATGAATTGTAGTTGATTTTTAATTGAACCCATATCAGTTAACACAATGCTGCTGCAAGTTTTCATTAGATTAATAAGGATGAAGGTCAAAATATAGCAGACACAAATGACACTTTAAAAAACCAGAGGCAGCCTGCCGTCTCAAACCTACAGAGCCCACCTGTCATAGGAAGAAAACATATTTATTGTGTAGCCACAGATTACTTATGCGTGGGAACAATATGTTATGGTATGGCCATGAGTTACTAATGAGTGGGAATAACATAGTTAAGTCACTACTTATTTGCATTTTGCAACTTGCATTAATTTCTGAGAACATGCACAAAAACACTTTCAGTGCAAAATGTGCAAAGCAGCCATGACACACACCTGTACACGTGATTGAAGTATAGGCCGTGCATTAACACTGCGTTATTCAAACTTTGACCCAAATTAAATGTTTCTTACTATGAATGATACTAATCTCAAGAGATTGCAGTATATTACTGTATTTCATCCTAAGGTTAAAATGAAATAAAATTAATTCAAAATCATTCAAATTACATTTAGCCATTAAGGAGCTTGCCTGTTATGTTCTGACCACAGTTTTGTTATCACTTCCCACGCATAGCTTTCACGTGGTCATGACTTAATCATCTTGTTCCTGTGCAATTAACATCCAGATGAAGCTTTGAACAGGTGTGTTGTTCTTTGTAAGTTCTATATTAAGGAAGTTTTGTACTATTAAAGTACCTGTAGTCTGAAGTATCACCTCAGTGCCAAGCATTTAGCAGCTAAAGGTCCCTGTTAGCACTGGAGCTAATGCTAGCATTAAGCTACAATCAATCAGCTAACTGAGTGAGTCCACCTCTAACAGACTTGACAATAACCACATGCTTATTCTTGTATCCATGGAAACAAAACTGGACCCAAACCCAAACAACAGGAACTTGTTCAGGCAATACTTCATATCACCTGCTCTGATGTATGTTTGATTTGTGTACTGCATGCGATGGAGATGCCGCTTTCATAGATCTGATAGATGATCCAACCTACTTTTTTAAAAGGATATTATCTAGCATTTGTAAAAAAAAAAATTAACATTTTTGACCAATCTTTGCTCATGATTTACAGACAGCTCAAGCTGAATATTTGGGTAAAAATGAAGATGATCAACATGACTCTGACATCTAATATAGTTGCAGTTTTTTATTTTTTTATCTACTATGGTTTATTTGAATGTGTGTGCAACCCTGAATGGAAAAACAAGGGGTTTTACCCTCAGTTGAGTAGGAAGAAATGTAACAGGCTTATTTATTGGTTTCCGGCCTTTCGTTTCAGCATCACTTGATTCCTACTGCTCACCATTAAAAATGCCAGAAAACCCAGTAACAGACTAACGCGCCACATGGTGTGTGTGTGAACCAAGGACACAAATTAATTCATCAAAGTGAGTTGAGAGCCATCTTATGGGAGAAGCAGCAGTAAAATACCATGATTTAAGGGTTCCTGGCACACTTACTGTTACATAATCCTTTTATGCTCTCTTGAGAATACTGTGTTCACATAACAGTGTCGTTAGGAACACACTAATTCAACATTTCATTTGAAATGTGGATGAAAAAAAGAAGCCAGAGTGAGTGGTAATAGCCTGAGGCCTTTCTCTATGATGATTGAATAGGCTCTGCAGTCTTCTAGGTTTGATGTGAGGAAATTCTGCTAACAGGGAATGCTCCCCAAACAGAAGATGTCGATAGAGCCGAATGAGTTCCCGTGGAGATCCACTCTCACCTCCACTTCACACTGACAAACCTCAATATTTGGAATAATGAAGTGGGAGCTTGTTCTGTTGGTTTGGCAGCAGAACGACTGACAATCCTGACTGTCAGTCACTTGCTTCTGTGTTGCTATGGTAACAACCTTGTTGCACCACTCAGAAGCTAATTCTGTAGAAGAGAAAAGAATGTAGAACGCAATGAAGAAGAAGAAGAAGAAAAAAAGATGGTTGCATGCATGAGTCATCTGCTAACACATACATCCAGAGCTCCAGATTTATCTCTACAAGCAGCCTGCCAGAGCTCCCTGTGTTACTGTAGCTTAACAGCCGCCGCAGAGACCACTTGAGAAAACAAAAGCAAACGCAGACTCTGGTGAGGACAACGGGTGAAGGCAAGCGTACCGCCATATCTAGCTGCTAATTTTTGCCAACAGTAAATTCCTTTAATTGAGGTCCACCAGAAGGTCCACCAGGTCAAGGTTACTTCAGGGTGTCTAGTGAAGTCATAAAAATGGGAGAGTGAACTCGTCTCTCTTCAAGAGAAAAACATCTTGAGAATCCCTCGTGATCAAAAGGAGTCAAACCATGCTGCAGTTTGCATTGATTATTTTGTCAAAGGTTTGTAAATCATTTTCTTCAGTTGGTTAGGGTCCCTCTCTGTTAGCTTCTGCTATTTGTGAGTTAATTAAAGCTCATCGAGCAGGTAAAGTCATAGCTGCTTTCTTCTTTTACTTGTCCAGATTGCAGCTTCTAAGCAAGAAGCCGACAACAACACACAAGTTTAACATGAGTGTACTTTCTAACCTCGACCAACGTGTTTGTCTTTTCACTCATCTCATCACTCATTCGCTTAGTGAAATAAAAAATATTTCATTGTGTATTTTAGTGCCTAGCTATGATGTTTTCCTAAACTTAAACAAGTATGTTTAATCCATAATGGCATGAAGTACAGTGTCAGACTGAAAGAAGACAAAAGAAAGACCAATAAGATTAGTATCTATCCCCACTGATCTCTGCCACAGTCTAACTTGTTGATGAGCCAGCAGTGTAGGATGACGTTTTCCTGTCAGCATTTATTGGTGCAGCCATTGCGTTTATTGTCACTGCAGAAGGATATGACGCTGTTTATGGTAGCATGTAGGTATCTTTCTCAGCCCCTACAGAGTGAAAGATTTTCATTATTTTTCCGTCCTCCAAAAACGTAAAAGTATGTAGCCAACAGAGATGATCCTATCCTAAGTCAAATATTGATCAGTTAAAAGTTAGCTCAAGCCAAAAGGGGCTAAAGTCAGCTAGCTAACAAAGAAGCAGGAGTAGACTAACCAATTTTTATTATGTTTGGCACTCAGTTTCATTTCATCACTATGCCACTTTTTTCACTTTGACTGCTGTTTTTTTTTCCACAGCAGAGCAGTGTTCTGGGTACCATACGCATTGAAAGCAGATGGAAAAGCCCAAGCATCTTTATTTGTTGAATTTGAAATGACATGACAACTTTAATCAAAGCTGCATTATTTCTGTTTATTTTACTACTTTAACCATCCAGCATCTCTGGATATCACCATTATCCGAACACACAGTGCCCGTATGTCTCAGACAGTAAACCAAAGGTTAACCAGTGTGGTGTCAAAGTCTGGCCTCTGTTCAGATACTGTTGCCTTCACATTAGAGTTATATTTCCCACTGCTGTGTTCTATTTGATTTCAGATGTAGAAAAGTAGCTAATGGCTCGCCTCTCACATTTAACTGTAGCTCCGCTTAGAGCTATAAAAGCATCTTTCAGAGCTCCCTGATATTTTACAGAGAGCACAAAACTGCTGCTTCCACTGTTGTTTTCTTTTGGCCTTTGCTTTTAAAGCCCAGCAGTTTATTTAAGAAACCTAAATTTGTTTAAGAGGCCCCTGCTCAGAGGACACAGTGACGCACAAGCCCTCTGCAAAAGATAATACACTTTTCTAGTCCACAAAGCGTACGCACAAACTACATGTCTTACTGCTTTTGCAACATAATATGTACAGATTCATGTGTTCAGGTGTAGCCTTGAATTCACCAGTAAAGACAGGAACACAGGTACACCAGAATATATATAATTTATCCTAAGCAGCAGACTTGTAATCAAGACTGTATTGCTGACATTGAACTGGCTGATGAGTTGTGTATATGTGTGTGTGTGAACGTGCTCTCTGCATATTATTATTGTGAAATATTCCCACTGAAATATGGCTCACAATCAACATTATAAAGAAAAAGCATCACTAATAATATTGTATGAAATGTTATTTTCCAGTTGAACCAGTGTTTGTCATGCATCATGGATTCGTCCTCGTGCTGCTGCAGTGTGATAGTGTGAACTGAGATTAAGCTCTCCTTTAATCCTCCTCCGCTCCACATGACCTCACTGTGATGCATGAGCCACTGGGAAGCGTCATTGGTGCGTCGTGTCTTCTCCTGTGTGACCTGCATCCAATCAGAACTCGTCTTCTCAGCATCCACCCCCACCGGGCTGCCAGTGGTGGAGCAAGGGAGGACAGGAGAGCAGAGAGACAGGGAGGGAAATGTAGTGAGTTTCTATGAATGGAAACAAGGAGAGGATGCTTGTGATGAAGGAACCCAAATAGCGACAGTTCAAGCAACTACACCCTTTGATTCTTCACCTCCATCCTATTTTCTGTTTATGTAGACAGTATGCAGTGTAAAGCCTCAAAGAGTAAGAGCTTTGCTGGAGAAATGGTTCATAAAATATGTATTATGACTCCAGCTCTGTTTAATATAATTTTATTTAGGGAACTTATTAACATCCACTAAGATTAACATCCACTAATGTGCACGAAGGATGGCAATGCCAGACTCATGAGCAGGAAATAGATGAACTTTAAGGCAATATAATATGTTACACATTAATTCTCTGATGTCTAATGGTAAAAAAATGTCTCCCCAAAATGTGTTCTTTTTTAAACAGTAACATGTAATAATGGTGAGCTGAGGGCTAAAATCACACTGACCAAAAAAAGCCAAAAAAAATATATCTTTAAAGCTAACAAATGGTTGAAACAGTGGATGCAGAGGAGATCCTCCGTACAGTTTGTAGATGTGGTGCAGCTTGGACAGTAAAGAAGAGAACGGTGATGAAAAGCTCTCCTTTTTTGGGCAAATCTAAGCATCAAATAGCTTTGATGTTTTTGTATAATTCAGATGTTGTATGATTGTGACTTCTCCGATGTCACTCTTGTTCAGAATAACTGTATTTGCTTAGCATCAAACAAGCCCACTGGTCCTGAATGTGTCAAAGCCAAACTTGGAACATTTTGGTCTCCTTGTGTAAAAATGTTTCCTTCATTGTTGATACCAGTCTTAGATAATCACGTCATTCTTGTCATGACTCGTTTTGATGGCCTCGTTATATTCTCTGATGTTTACTTTAAGAATAAGGACTAGATATTTTACATTCACATGTTCAAGGAGAAGTTTACCCAAGAGGTTACTATGGTTACTGCTTTATGAAGGAATATTTTAACTCCTCTGTTCCTCATGCTTCTAGTCCTTGGCCCAGTTTGAGGCTGAAATCAATGACCTGACAAAAGAGATGTTTCTGTATAACTTTTAGGCTGAACGTAGATAACAGTAAATATGAGGCATTGTATTGCATGCAGCTTTGTGTGTAGTATAACACGACTTTTCAACAGTGCGGAAGTGTAGAGCTTTAATCGATCAAGAAAAAACGGAAATAATAGTTGTTGGAGCCAAAGAAAGACAGATTGAAAGTCAGTACTCAGCTGAACAGCAAAGTTCAAAACTAACAACCAAGCCAGAAATCTAGGAGAAGTCTTGGACTCAGACGTGGATTTTCGCAGTTATATTTAGACAGTTGTGAAGTCGGCCTTTTATCACTTGAAGAATATATCAAGGATTAAAGCAGGATTTAGAAAAACTTGTCCATCCATTTCTCTTTAGTAGACTGGACTACTGTAATGCTGTCCTCACACATCTCCCTAAAAAGTTGCAACTGCAAACAGACAGCTCCTAGAACTCCAGTCCTCACTGAGACCAGGAAAGTAGATCCTAGAACTCCAGTCCTCACTAAGAGCAGGAAAGTAGATCCTAGAACTCCAGTCCTCACTAAGACCAGGAAAGTAGATCCTAGAACTCCAGTCCTCACTAAGA
>JBAFTC010000017.1:30220598-30236168 GCA_037177435.1 Melanotaenia nigrans
GCATTTAGCTGTTATGCTGCAAACAAGTGGAACAAACTGCCAGTGGAGATTAAACTTTCACCAAATGTAGACATTTTAAATCCAGGTTAAAACATTTCTTTTCTCATGCACCTATACATGAAACCTGCACGGTAACTTTTTAATTTATCTTGCATTTAATCATTTTAATATAATTTATGATTTTATTGTGATTTCTATGTTTTGCTGCCTTTTGCTATTTCTTAATATCTGTAATGTTTTTGTTTTATATAAAAGCACTTTGAATTGTCCTGTGAATGAAATGTGCTATAAAAGATTAACTGCCTTGTCTTCTATGCTAAACGTACATAACCTACCGTCCAACACTGTAACAAAAACAAATTTAAGCCTCTCAAATTCAGATTATCAAGATTTTGTGTGCGACTGTGTGTGTAGGTCTGTTTGCACGCATGCCATCATCCTCATTTTCATTGACGTCATTGCATTTATTATTAAACAAAAGTAAGGAATAAATAAAGTGGAATAAGAAGAGATAAGCCATGTGAACAGGGGGAAGATGTAGTCCAGTTCCTGACAGAAGTCTGTCGCTACATAAGGTTTCATGAATCAGGGATTATTTCTAACACCAGAGAGATGAAACGAGTTCTGCATCGTTTCGCCTCTGCGGACGGATTCAGAGTGGAAGATCTCACCTTGCCATCAAACTTGGAGTATTCGTTGAAGGGGTTGTTGAGCTGCTGGGGACACTGTTCTAGCCGGAGCGAAAGGGTGGATTTTGTACCGCTGGTCCGAGGCCGGTCTTTATAGTCCCGCTTTTCAAACAGAGAGCCCAGATCCTCCACTGATCACAAAACACAGCAACATAGAGAAAATACTTCAACTAAAAAAATCTGAGATTTTATTTTTAGGCCATTTCACTCACACACACACACACACACACACTCAAACAGCACTTCTGAGAAATTATATATAGAGCATTTTTCCCTATCACTCACACACACACCAATGAGCACACCTGAGGCAATGTAGGGTTCAGTTTCTTGCCAACGGATACTTCGACATGTAGTCTGGGGAAGCTGGAATTAAACCATCAAGCTTTAAATATGAGACGCCCGCTCTGCCCCTGAGCCACACTCATCAAAGGTGATTTCACAGAATAAATTACAATCTTTGCAAACTGAGCCATAAAAATCCCTCCTGCAATCTCTTCACTCCTTACAACTATGTGACTTCGTTGGGATCAAGAAATGACAAAGGACACGGGAATGTGCATCCCAGTGTTTTAAAACATTTTATTTAAGACACAAAAACAAAATAGAGACATAAGTAACGATGCATTTAGGGAACATTCAAAATGAAAGTAGCTTTGACACAAGCACAAAAGAGGTGAATAAATGCGTCGCTCCCTTTTCCTGTGTGTAGGCCATGTGCAGCAGCAGCAGCAGAGGAAAAGTCAAGAACCACACGATCTGCTGGACCGGACTGTGGAGGTAGGCATCCCTCCTCCTCCAGTCCAGCCAAAAAGCCATGCTCTTTCAGGCACGTGTACAGCAAGCTTCACATGTATTTATCCCAACATATTTACAGTGGTAACGAAACGCCTGCAGACGTGGACAACATGTAAAAACGAAGTGGCTCCACTTCAGAGTTAATAAACAGTCTTACAAAGAACAGAAAAGGTTTAATCAACTCAACTTTCAACATGTTTTGTGTTTTCTCCAGTGACCTTTAATTTGTCTGCTCTGACTGTTCAGAGGTGTAAAATTATAAATCCATCAAGAAAAGCCAGCAGCGCAGCAGAGAACACATCGCGTAATTACGCTGACTTTTAAGTTTCGCTGTCAGGCCCTCTGAATAACACCTCAATTCACAATGCAGCAACTTACAGGTTATTAAAGTTCTGGTATTGTGTGTGAACCACAACACATGCACTGGAAATAAATCAAAAGGCTCCAAAAACTACATCCAACTGAGCCAGAAGCTAAACTTTATTAACAGCTGTTCATTAACAGAAGAGGTAATCATGACATTTTAAGCTTTTCATTCTAAAGCAAACATGAAATATTTGATATATTATTAGTAATGACTTCTTATTGTTGCTTGCATTGTATCCATTTGGAGGCAAAACCTGGAAAAATACATAAAAACTCTGGAGGGAGGGGAGATTAGTTTTGTAACCTATTTGCTTTGCTTCTACAGCACCATGACCAAACTTTCTAAATGCATCCACCCACAGAGAGCAGCACCGCTTCCACACTGATGGGAGCTGAACTTCTGCACCGTACCGACTATAACCCATCTTCCCTTCAAACTGCTCCTTTAAATAAATAAATAAATAATGTGTAGTACATGAACTGGAGAGCAGCAGCTCTTTGTGGGCAGAGGTGCGATGCATTTGTGATGTTCAAGGAAAACCCCGGCTTTGGGATCAATCTGGAATCTGTGGCATGCCTCAAGGCTTCCGCCAGAAGACGGAAATGCGGCAGCAGTTTTCTAATCTGCATGATTCAGTCATCGTTCAGCTTTTTTCTAACGTCAGGTAACGGTAGAAATGCTACTGGGATGTTATTAACACGGAGGACATTTACATAAATTACCAGAAAGTCTGATGGTTTGGCTCAGAAACAAAAGGGCTTTATGTATTCAAGCTGCTGACAGGTTTCAGTGTTGGAGGAGTAGACGTGGAGCCTGAAGCTCATCAACAGACAATGTAATAAACAACACTTATAAGCAGGTTTCTCATTATGTACAAATGGATATTGTAAGACCTGTCAGACTTACAAAAGCATTTACACAAAGAGAAACTAAATTAAAGTGCATAATTAAGCGGAAGCTCTGATGAAATATACTGTACCAAATATTACATAACCCCACCATCCAGGAGGATTCAAATCAGTGGATGGGGAGAAAATAGGAGGGTGTGTGGCAGGGGCAATTCCTGTTTTTAATGTCTCGGTCCAATTCATAAAATACTGTTTCTGGGCAAATGGGTGGGTTGTTGCTTTGCCTTCATTTTGAGTTCATGCATAACAAGCCATTTCTACTCTACAGATATGTATAACTAGCAGGTGTGTCGGCATCTTCCAGCGTCGTCTCACTGCAGCGTCCAGGATCACCTGTCAGCTGGCAGACTCATGTCGTCACACAGGAGCTGCTCTCCTGCAAGCAAGAAGAAAAAGCAGGCAGTACATCTGATTAAGAGGTGATCTTTTAAAACCGTGTGGTATTAAGATGTACACTTCAGGTCTGATTATTATTCATCTACAGTAGCTTGCAAAAGTATTCATACCCCTTGAACTTTTCCACATCGTCACATTTCAACCACAAACAACTATAATAATTTTATGTGGAAGACCAACACAAAGTGGCACACAGTTGTCAAGTAAAAAGATTATACTTGATATTACTTCTCTTTTTTAATAAATTGAAAACTGACCCCCCCCCGAGTCAATACTTTGTTGAACCTCCTTTTGCTGCAATTACAGCTGCAGGTTTTTTGGCATATGTCTCTACCAGCTTTGCACATCTGGAGACTGAAGTTTTTGTCCATTCTTCTTGTAAACAGTTCAAGCTTAGTCAGATTAGGTGGAGAGCGTTTATGAACGTCCGTTTTCAGATCTCGCCCCAGATTCTTGATTGGATTGAGGTCTGGACTTGGACTGGGCCTTGACTGGGCCATTCTAACAGATGAATATGTTTTGTTTTAAACCAGTCCATTGTAGCCCTGGCTTCATGTTTAATAAAATGTCCTGCTGGAAGATGAACCTCCGCCCCAGTCTCAAGACTTTTGTAGACTCCAACAGGTTTTCTTCCAAGATCAGTCTGTTTTTGGCTCCATCTATTTTCCCATGACCTCCTTCTCTGTCCCTGCTGAAGAGAAGCCCCCCCAGAGCATGATGCTGCCACCACCATGTTTGACAGTAGTGATGGTGTGTTTAGAGTGATGTACAGTGTTCATCCACCTGAGCTGTAGATGCCTGCAGGTCATCCAGAGTCACCATGGAGCTCTTGGCTGTGTCCCTGTTCAGTAGCCTGTAGGTTTAGGTGGATGGCCGTGTCCTGGTGGGTTTGAAGCTGTGCCATGCTCCTTCCATTTCTGGATGATAGATTGATCAGTGCTCAGTGAAATGATCTTTTTATAGCCTAAACCTGCTTCAAACTCCTCCACAACTTAATCCCTGACCTGTCTGGTGTTCCTTGCACATGGCGCTGTTTGCTCTCCACTATTCTCTTAACAAACCTCTGACAGCGTCACAGATCCGCTTTATTTGTACTGAAATCAGGTTTCACACAGGTGGACTCTATTTAGTCATTAGGTCAACATTCGATCATTCAGCAATCAGCCAACTTTTGAAGGAAACTGGCTGCACTAAAAAAACAGGAGGCTGAATACTTCAGCATAAAATCTTGTATAATTTTCTTTTTATGTCCAAATCATCTGCCTCTTTGTGTTGGTCTTTCACGCAAAATTCCAGTAAAATATATCTATATAAATATATCATCTTAGCTGCTTGTTTGTGTAAATTTAATATTTCACTGGGAAGCTGAAGTCATCCCAAAGAGGAGATTATAATAATGGAAGAGGGTCTTCAAGCTCTGGTTCCTCCTTAAAACTGTTTCTAGCCATAACATCCGCTACGATAGTAGAAGTTTCTCTTCCGTATGACGAAAAATCCCAATCCAGATAGCTGTACTGTTACACCCCTAGTTACCCGATATGAAGACAAATTTCCTCTTACTGATTTTAAAGCCAACAATATCATGATCACGACGACATGTTTCGTTTTTACAGCACCAACTAACAGCAAAGTTAGACGTAGGTTTAACACGCAAATGCAGTCTAGTTAATTGTTCTGGTTTGTCAGAGAAATAAGAAAATAAATGTTTTAATAAACTGTTTTAAGTTTTCAGAAAGCATTCAGACATTGTCCAGGTTTCAGAAAGTTTTAAAAAGACTGATCTCTGGTAAAGTTCTTTCTCATACATACAGCATCTAAAGACAGACCCACCAGGTAGAGCTATCACTGCCATCTTTAGGCTTTAGGTTACTAAGACGGACCCAGTAGATGACCTTTAACCTTCAGCAACTAAATATTTCAAACTGTCTGATTAGTGTCTATTTTTGTCTGAGACAGTGTAAGCGGCAGTCTGACCTCTGGCGTGTTATGGACAGAGGGGGCTGTTACCCGTGCAGGGTGGAGTCTGGTTGTCATAGCGGGAGTTATTGCTTTGCAGGGCTTCGTCCTCCGTGTCGCTGTCGCTGCTGGTTGCTACAACCAAGACAGACGGTGACTGGTCTGCAAACACGACAAAGAAGATCACACGTGTAGAAGCATTTTTATATTCAGTTTCATACAATTTTATCTCGTTGAGCTGCTTCCTCACAGTGTTCGAACTGATCTAATGGTCACTGGTTCACTTTTCTCCTTTGACTTTGCTGATGCACCTGCAGATAAAAGATGCTGACGAGGTTGAGATGAGAGGGTCTATTTTAAGTGACTTAAGGTATAATTTACTGAAACTAATGGACTCTGTCCCACAAATTCACACTAAAAGCATCTTTCAGTGTGAATTTGACTTGTTTATCCATTCAGCTGGTGTGTTGGAGGATGGACGTCTATCCCAGATGGACGTCCCTACAACACTGACATTTAATCAGTTTATTTTAACAGCCTGGATATTTTTAGTCTAATACAGAGAGCTGTCAGAGATGACAGCCGTGCTGAGGCTGATCCTTCTGAGGGGAACCAACCTTCATTTGACTGTGGTTGAGAAGAGCTTCCCTCCAGCAAGGACTGATGGGTGTTTCCTGAGCTTTCAGATTCACAATCCAACATGGCTGCCCTGTAACAAGAACAAAGAAAGCAGTTATGAGGCACAGTTGACATGCCGCAGCACAAGATGTCTGCAGGCAGACAAGTTTCTAAGTCGCACCCCAGGGTCCTGCTGCTACAGTTTTTGCTGGCAGTCATGTAGCTCGGTCCTCCCAGGGAAAAGATGTCGTCTCTGGACCCAGACGCTCCATAAATCTGCTGCTCCACAGAGAACTGCTGCTTGGAGCTGAAGGCCTGCTCTGATGAAGAGCTGCCGATAGACACAAGGGAGCCTGTGATGGCGTCGGCCTTCAGCACTCCTGAAACACAAGGAGAAAACATCCACATGGCTTAGAGGGCAGAGGCCGGTAAGATGATTACGTAGTTAAGTGGTGCTGGAAGCTGTAGATCTCTAAATACATTAACTACTTATAACAAGATAAATAAGTAGAGGGAACTGGGAAACGAAAATATAATGAGCTGTAAACTCAGTTAGTGAAACGGTGTTGGAGCCGAGGAGAATGTAGAGCCAAAACAGCCCACACTTCATCACAGACAGGCCACCTGAGAATCACAGTATTTTCAGTCATAACAGTGGAGAACAAAGGAAAGTACAACGTTTTGGAGAAGTATCAAGCTGCACCAAGAAAATCCTTCAAAATTCACCCAGTACTCAGCTGAATGCATGAAGCAGATTCAGACATGTTAAACATCAACATGTCCACCACAGTCAATGTTCTTCAGCTCCTGAAAGCGCCCCTGTGTGAGTAGCTTTACAACCATGACTGTTTTCATTTCACTGTGTTGTATGTTTCCAGCAAAGAAGACAGAAAAATCTGTAAAATCAACATAATGTTTGTTGCTGTTAAATGTCCAAAAAAAAGCAAAGGTCATTTATCCAGGTTTAAAAGTGTATACAGAGCAGGAGACTACCGACCCTCTGCACCTCCCTTCCCATCTTTGGGATGCAGGCTGATCTCTACCGCTGCCTCTGCTCCTCTCAGGTCTTTTTCCATCTCCTCTGGACTCCTCCTCTTCACAACCAGAGAGCTGTTGCTTTCCAGGATGGGAGACAGAGACTTCCGTGCTGCACACAAAAACACTGATATATTAGAATAAATTTTTCTTGTCTGTGTTGGCCCTGCAGCAGACTGGTGTTCAGTGCAGGATGCACAATGTCTCATGCACATCATCTTCTAGCAGCTAAGAAGGCTGCACTGTGCTTCTTAATATGCAACCCAGTATAAAAACATAGTCAGGCTGCTGTCTTTTTCACATTTGATACGTTATTTCAAAGACTGTTGAGCCTCTAAATCAGGGGTGGCCAATGTCGGTCCTCGAGAGCCACAATCCTGCAGGTTTTCCATGCATCCCTGCACCACCACACCTGACTCAAACTAATGAGTCATTGTGCAGATCCTTATAGGGTGTTGGATCCATTTAACTTGAGTCAGGTGTGTTATTGCAGGGATGCAAGGAAAACCTGCAGGATTGTGGCTCTTGAGAACCGACGTTGGCCACTCTTGCTCTAAATGTTCCTACAGAGCCAGTACATCTGATGCACAGTCTCTGTTTCACTGACTTCCCAGTACGAGGAAACCTTCACACCGCTAACGCCTCTTGTAATCTTTTCTTGAATTTACTTGAACTGATTAAAAATGCTCCAGATTCCAGTATCCCTGTCCTTCCAGTCTGAATTTTGGTCCTCACATACTAATTTGACTTTTTTGTGAAACTAATGTCTTTACGGTTCTCACCAGGGCGGCAGGGCCTGGACCGAGCAGCAGCCGCTCTCCCCACCAAGTCCAGCTCACCAGGCTTACAACAAGCTGCCATCTCTGAATCACCGTGGAGAGGAGGCAAGTCCTCCGTGCCAAAGGCCCCAGATGGGCCGGGTCTGGGCTCTCCGGACTCTCGAGCCTCCAGCACTTGACTCTTGACATCAGACATCTTGCTGCGGACCTCGGCCATCTGAGCCTTGAGGCGGATCAGGACGCCCGAGTCGGGAGCTGATCGTCGCACCACCTGTGGCCGCCGTTCTCGTTCTTTCCTTGAGTGAGCGTGAGCTAAGGAGACGAGAAATGACAAACAACAAACCAAGAGAAGAGGACAGATTTACAGTTATACACCAAGGTTTGGAGGCATTTTGGGATTGTTACCACCGGATTCCTCTGTGGTGGTTTTATCTGATGGATTGGGATCTAAAAAGTCCGATGTAAAAACCATACAAGAATCTCAGACGATGCTGAAACTACAGGAGACAATACTTATATTCACCAACTTCCAAAGACGTTCCTGCTGAAGGTGTCTCTGAACTTACTGCTTGCATTAAGACTGACTCATCAACATACTGGACACTTTCGTCTTTAGGAATCTTTCTGGAAGCTGTAAATGCTCTTCCTCTTAGCGTTGACTTGGGGCTTTCCCACCGTTTGTAAATCAGTGGCATAACGTGAGAGAGACCGAGGCATTTTGGGGTCAATAATAATCCAATATTTACCTGTATTTTTAATATTTCTCCTGTTTGTTTCAGTTAGATTTTGTTTAACATGCTTGACGTTGTTAGTGTGACCTTATGAGACAAAACAATCTTCATGCTAGAAGAGGAACGTGGACTAAAGTAACCGTTACTATAATATAATATGACACACTTCACATATACTTCAGGTTCAGGTTTCAGTTGCTGGAAGAAAGAGCATTTCCATCCCAGATGTGAGCTGTATGTTAAAGGTAAACCTCTCATTTAACGCAGTTTATTTTTGTCTATGTACAAGTTTAAGTATTGATTCTTGGTTTAGCTGGCAAGATTTGGTGATGTTTACCGACCTGGGCTGTGAATCAGAGATACTGGAGGCCGAGGCTGGAGGCCCCACAGAGACTCCACGCTGCTGCGCTCTTTCAGATCCAGCAGCTGGATCAGGATGACTGGGTCAATCTCCAGCAAGCTGCTCGCCCCAACAGCAGCTCCAGAAGCCGCTCCGCTACTACCAGCGCTTCGACCAGCAGCAGCAGAACTGCGATGTGATGCACGAGTACTGGAGATGGATCCACCTGCAGATCAGAACCACAGTTCATGTAGGGCTGCGCTTTGGTCAGAATTTACTAATATTATCTAGGGCTGGGCGATATATTGGATATACTCGATGTATCCCGAAAGGTTTTACGTGGGATATCTAAAATGTCTATATCGTGAACATCCAGTACAAATTGACACAGTAGCTTTTTAAGCGTCTACGTGGGTTTTTCTTGGTAGTTTAGCTTCTCTCACTCACCGCAGACAGACGGCTGACTCCCCCACCCATCCATAAACTCAAGCACACGAGTGTTGTTGCTTCAGGAGAGACGGGAAGAAGCATGGAGACATGGAGAGTATGCAGGTAGCTGTCTAGCTGGTTTACTAGCACTAAAAGATTGAAGCTAAATGTGAGACGTCTATTTTGAGAAGTAATTCACCTCAGAAATGACGAGAAGACAAGCTGCTCTTATTAAATCAGAGCGGATCTTAAACCAGATGTTTTTGTCTGTTTTACAAGTTGTTGATGCAACTATTCCTAACGTGCACTCTCTCTGCTGGTGTGAGTGGAGCTCACCTGTGTGTGCACGGAGCACGGCATGTACAGACATGACGTGACGCGCTTACATGTCAACATGAGAATAAAATAAATTAAACCAGGCGGTTTAATTTCTATAACAAAAGGAAACAATATAAACCTGTTGTAGAGGAAAAGGGGACTTTAGATTACTTCTGTTCTGATCTGGTGCTGAATTAAAATGACCAAAATAATGAAATAAGAATATTTTAATGTAAAATAATTGAAGGAAAAAAATATTGGATTTTAAGTGAGTAATTAATTATAGAAAATAAAATAAACTTGATCTTGTAGGGGTGGCGGGAGTTGGGGCGCCCCTCTAATCTAACGGTTGGGGAAACGTTGGGTTTATTTCAGTGTCTGACTGCAGGTTTCTGGTTCTAAATAAAAAGTTTGAAAGTGAAAAATCACAATAAAAAGATAAATTTCACTGAGTTTCCTTAAACCCTACAGGTGTCTTTTTATGCATATTAATCTTTAATTTAACATTTACAGTGTTTTAGAGGAGATTTTAAAAACATCGGGATGTATATCGTGTACCAGGATAAAGCCAAAAGATAGAAGCGTGGCCAAAAGAAGATATCAGTTTTAGGCCATATCGCCCTTCCTTAATTTAGCTTAATAATTATCTTCTTATCAAATAAAGAAGATTGTAAATGCAGCCCATCCAGTTTTCCACCCTCCCACCCACCTACCAATTCATCCACCCACCCACCTACCCACCCACCTACCCATCCACCATTCCATCCCGTTTTTCACATCAGAATTTCGCATTATTATCAGAATTTGAAATCCATATGATGGCTTTGCTGTTTTTATATCATACGTTTTAAGAACTTAAAATATATAGAAAGAAAAAAAAGCCAAAACAAAGAAACGTTACTACACTGTTGCACCTAAAAAAATATGCACAACATTATTTTCAGTTCCACTCTGACATGTAACACACAAACAGCCCCCACACATGTGCACATACGGACACCAAGTGTTTCTATCTCAGCAGGCTGCATGGGGCACAGTGCACCAGCAATGACTCATCCTCTTCGTGCTTTTCAACACCAACACAGCCGAACACACTGAAGGAGCTGCTTTGAGGCCCGTCATCCTATCACTATGTTCTGCTTGTACGGTTGTCAAACCACACAAATAGAATCAGTAAATTCCCATGGAGCTGAGCCTTTTGCTTGCTTTAACCAAAGACAGAACAGAGCCTTCAGCTGAGGCACGACATTCACACATCTGATGGTTGAAGCTACACAGAGCTGTTCTGTGATAAGACGCAGGAAACAGTGTTTGACAGGTTTTATGATTAAGAAATTACTAAATTTCTATTAAAAAAAAAAAAGAAAATAAAGGCTACTTCCTGTAAGGACTCTCAGCCTTATTGCTGCTCTGGCTATTCATAGTAGTTACGTTTTAGTGCAGAAGCTGCCAGGTGAAAAGAGGCATACATAAACACTGTACACCATGAAGCCTGCAACGGTGAGTTCAACAGTCGATCTATGAAGCAGAAAATAGGGTGAAATTATGAATACACCTATTAAAAAAAAAAAAAAAAAAGACATTTTCCATTTTATTAAGCATCAACAGCAGCACAGAAACAACAACTGTGATATGGGTGTAAGAAAAGGTTTAAATAGCTACACTGAGCTGGGCACAGGTCATCAGAGCTCCAGATCCATTTAATAATTATGAGACATAATCCGCTCGGTCAACGAGTCATTTTAATCAGAATAGTCATTAGTTGCAACCCTAGGACTAATTATTACTGACTTGTAGTCCATCTGGTCAGTATTAGGATGCAGCAGTCGGGGAAGGCACCAACTTATCTGTAAACGCTTGCCAACTAATGCAAATGTTCAGTGCTCATTTACTTTTACCAGAAGTTTCCTGACCAAGCCTGTAACTGTCTGACAACTACCGTCAACCACCATCTGTAGTCCCCCGGCTCCATACCTGTACCTCCTGCAGCTAATGCAGCTTGATCATTATCTTCCTGTTCAACATGCAGCATCACTGCCCATCTTCATTAGGGAATCACCATGTGTTTGTCAATGATAGAGACAACAGAGACAGATGTTAAGGTAAGGAACATGAGATGTCTCCATTCTGCTGCATGAAGTCATTAGCTGTGGTTTCTGACCAGCTAGTGACTGCTGATGAGAAGCTGTCCAGCTTGCCAATAACCCGACAGATCTGCTAGGTTTTGTGGGCGATCAGCAACCAAACACAGGTTGCCGAACACTGACAGCTGCACACCACCCATCAACCCTTCACACAAACTTTCAGCACCAGGTTTTCTAAACAAGCTGCAGCCGACCAAACTGGCTAATAAAAATGAGTCCTAGCGACTGCTGAGTGTTTCAAGGTTTTTGGGTTTGCATGTTTTTTTTTTTTTTATAGTTCCAAAGCCAAGGAGACCTTACTTTAGTCTGTGGGATCTTCTTCATGTTATCTTTGCAATGTCGAGTGAAACGGCTGAACTCCTACGGGGTGGATATCGCTTGTGCCCACTATTGCCACAAGAAGTGACGTTTTTCTGTTCCCCAATCACCGGACTGTATTGTGTGATGCCTGAACTCCACCCTGACTGTAGTGTTCTCCTACCGACCTACAATTGAAGAGGGCCCAGAAATGACATGGCTTGGTTTAGTTGTATGGTTCTTCTAGCCCCATTTTTAGCGAGGGGTCCGGCTCAGGATGGGATGGTTAGTAAACCCCGATTTCTGTTGCGTTTCCACAGCCAAAGTGTGTCAAGCTCCACCCTTTTGGCTTGGACCTGGAGATTAGAACCCTTCCGTTGGAGTCCCCAACAATAAAATTAGAATATTCTGACACATTTCCCAATTTTTGCCTGTAGAAACACAAAATTTCTTACTGACCCAAACTGCACAGCTCGGTGGAAACAAGCATTAAAGTCTTGAGTCACTGAAACAGACAAAGTTCGTTTCCTGGAACCAAAATTAAATGAACGAATGTTGGTCTTTTCGACAGTGTTGTGGAACTTAGAGGCAATTAAATTTCCTTTTATACAGATTAATAAGAATTTATAGTCAGCAATCATCCGTGCCAACACTGTAAGGTATAGTTGCTGATAAATACATCCATAAAAGCTTCTGCTTTCAAACCGCATATGTCATGAGTCGTGTTAGCTAAGTGTGTTTTGGTACAAATGATTACTGATAGAAAATTAGAAAGTATTGAACCACAAAAAAAAGCTAAATAATGAAGAAGTGGCTGAAATGCACATGAAAACATACACCTGTTTTCACGTATCATTTCAAAAGATTTATTAACCAAAATATGAAGCTCTTGGCTGCACTAAAAATGATTTATCCTTCACAACGTGAGCTCAAAAAACTGCTAGTGGATACTGGTACTAAACTGGTCCACGCTGGGGCAGTAATAACATAAATATCTGTGCTGACAGTGTATGTTTTATGAGACAGAGCCAACCATTGAGACAGAGCTGCTCTGTGGATGTAAACAATGAAAACTGCTCCCACACAACGGCGTTAAGACCTGTGGGAGTCACAGATATAATGAAAAATAAAAGAAAATAACTGGTTTTTCAGTCATACCAGTGGCTCCAGCCAAGTCATCAGGAAGCTCTCCTTCTTCTATCTCTAGGTTCCCAATAAAATCCACATCATTCTCTCCTGACCTGCAAACATTACAGAGAACTGTCAGACTTTTCATTTACTTTAAAAACACACTGAGCCTTGTTTTATCTGTTTAAACGTCATTTTGTGTAAAGAAGAAGGAAAAAAATGGACCATAATTCCCGTTTCTGATTCTTACATAGTCTCCTCATCTATGTCGTTCTCCTCGGTGTTGCTGGTGGCCGTGGAGCTCCCCGAGGTACTGCTGCCATCAAGCGGGTTCATCTCCTCCTCCGTCAGACAGTCCACCTCCAGATCTCCATCCGACAGCTCCTGAACACAACGATGTCAGTTCTAAAACACAGCTCTTTCCAGAGGATTACTCCCACAAAAACTGTTAAAACAGCTGAACTAATTCCATTTTGTTCCCTCCACCACTTCAGCTGACCAGGTCCACCATGTCAATACGCTACTAGTTCAGTCTGATGTAGCAACTCTCACATTCGAGTCATCGTGCAGGTTCCTCTCTTCCTCCTCGCCTTTCTTAGTGTTGCTCAAAGTGGTCTGCATGTCGTTGTCACTCTTTGCCAAGCGAGGGTCTCGTTCAGAGGCTGTTGTGCCTGTAGCGAGCCTCAGGTCAGGAGGAGAGGAGCTGCGTGATGTCTGGCGGCGAAACAACTCAATAGCTAGCCTCTGAAAATTAAACATACGGCTGTTTTAAATGGTAACCCTCACAAACATGTTGGGATCAGTCTGTGAAAGAAATTCAGGGTACCTCCTTGAGGTTGTTGATCTGCTGGATGTAGCTGCTCTGGGCTGACTCCAGCTGGCTGATGTACCAGTACTGATCTCTACACTTCTGGAAGAACGTAGGCGAGCGAACCTGGTAGCTGTGCACCACACAAGCAAAATGATTACCCACTGTTAAACTCGGCAAAAAGGTTAAATAGTCTGTTTGTATTTTAGCCCACCGGAGGACCAGTGTGTCAGTCTGCATGTTCAGGTAGCCCTCGCTGGCCAAAAGGTCGAGTCTGAAGAAGCGGTTGTAGCCCCAACATTCACCAACCTCAAAGTCAGAGGCAAACTCCCGGATGATGTTCTTGGTTGGGTCACTGGAGGCTTGGTGGACCATCTCAACTCTGTACTCATATCTACAAATATCAAAGACGGTGTCAACAGACTGGAAAAAAAAATTAAATAGTTTTTTCTGTTACAGTCTTAGTGGCGTTCATACATTTATAGGTCTGCAATTTAATCGTGCGTTAAGTTTTTTTTTTTGTGGCTGCTGGCTTTAAACACAGAAACATGGCGTCCATGTCTCCCTTCCCTGCTGTAGCGGTGCGTCTGATGTAATCAGGAGAGAAAAAAGAACGTAAAAAAAGACGTTTTCTGAAGAAAGAAGAAGAACCGATGTTTCTCTTTGTCATCGTGATGTTTGGACGGGAAACTGCTCCCAAAAGACAATGAGAATTTTTTTATTTTAGTTTATTATTATTATTTTTAATAAATGCAGTTAATAATATTTTTAAATCACCATGAAACAGCTGGTTTAATTACATTCACCAAATATATTTTTGTTTTCTGTAAAAGAAATATTACGAAAAGTTCAAGTGTGCTCTGACTGGTCAGCCCCATGACCTGATCAGGCAATCCCCACCAAAATGCATCAGCAATTTATTCTCATGACAGACTAAGACGTTTACAAAAAAATTTTTGTAGTACATATAGAGAATAAATTAAACCTTTTTAAAATAATTTACCCACAAAATGAATCATTTGGAAATCCTGCACAAGATACTGGGATATATCTGAGCTCATGGGAACTCTGAACAAAAGAGACATTTCAGGAGTAAAAAGGAGAATTTGAAGAAATACTTCATACTTTGATGTTTCAGGAAGTCCAGCAGACAGTTCAAGGAACACAGACAGATAATTTCCACGGACGACACCGTTCCCATCCTGGGGGAGCACATTTCAGCAGTTACTGGTGTTTTACAAAGATCTGAGGCTGAGATTTTTGAAAGCGTGGCAGGTGGAGGGGAAAGAGTTTCAGACTCACAGGGTAGACTTTAAGCCTCCAGCAGAGACCAGATATCTGTAGAGGGGGGCTGTAGACGGGGTCTGCCCGCTGCCTCAGGGTGCTACAAACACAAACACACACAGATACAAGCTGCTGTATGTCAGGGCACAGAGCCGTGCTTATCCTAGCTTCGTTTCCTAACGTGGTTATTCCAGTTTAGTGATTGCAGCCTCTCTGTTCAGTCATTAAACACCTGATTAAAGAAAAAAGAATCTTCTAACAGATGCTGTGATGAGTTTATTGACATGTGTTTTGTCTGTGCTGAGTGCAACCTGAGAGAAGGTTTACCTGAAGTTGACCAGAACAAAAGTGCTGGAGTCATAGGCAGGAACCAGCTCACTAAAAACACACAAAATATGGCTGAAAATGTATAAAATGTATATTACATTTACATATATACAAAAATATAAACACACACACACACATATATATATATACACACATATATACACACATATATATATATATATATACACACACACACATATACATATATATATACATGC
>JBAFTC010000017.1:30297549-30309503 GCA_037177435.1 Melanotaenia nigrans
GCGTTTAAAGCTGGCTGGAGTTACAACTTCTATCAGAGTTGGAAATAAATTACACATTTAAATAGTTTTTTTTCTTTTTTTATTACTGCAAACCAATTAATTAAATCACTAGTCTTTTTCTCCATGATAACAGAGTGATATTAGTGATAGTGACAACTCTTCCTATGACACGAGTCGTGTACCAGTCCATAAGGAATTAGGAAAATCTGTAGATAAGAGAGGAATAATTACTTTCTCGTGGAATGAGTGTGCTTGGTCATTATTATACATCAGTAAACAACAAAAAAGTAAGTTTGATGTTCACTGTTATGTATGACAGCACAGATTTAAAATGAGAACATTTTTAAATTTCTCAACAAGTATTTAAAATACACTCAAATAGAAAAGGCATTCAGAACAATACAGACATACGGTTCTAACTTGGAAAAGTTATATGCAGGAGGACATTACTGTATGACAGATTATATGCAAGTTTTCAAGATAACCAGTAGGTATTTATAAGCCTTCAGCCACACAAACCTAATAGATAAAAGGTTTCAGCATTGATTTTATTGTTTTTTAACCAGAAAAAAGTTGTCATGACCAACATGTTCTTCTAAATCCAATAAAATAAACAGCAAACTTCAAAAGTACATCAAGAGTACTGAATCTCCTGATGTTTTTCTGGTTATGTAATCTAATGTCAGTACATGTACAAAATTAGCCAAGACTATTTCATGTTTAGTGATAAATAGAATAAATGCTCTGCAAAATTAGATCAGATTTTCAAAAACAATGCTAACAACATGCAAACAACCTGATGTTTTAACAAAGTTGATCATAAAGTTAAGAAAGGGGCCGTCATTAGTTCTTCAAGTATTTAATCACAGTGTCTCTCAAAGTATTTTGTAAAGGAAAGATCTAGCTGCTGGTGGCACAACATGACATGAATTTGGATTCAGTTAAAAACAGTGAATGAGTGTAACCTGGTCAGACAGAAAGACAACATCATAACATCATTATGACTTTGATAACCTGCAGTGTATTTCCTTTAACGCTGGACTGTTCCTTTAAATCGACACCAAGAGGCCAGCTCACTGCAGATCATCAGCTTCCATTATTGTAAATCCAAACTCCCCATTGCTGAATGTAGTGCCTGTACATACGCTGAGCAGGAGAAAAAAAACAGTGTTTCTGAGTAATGGGTGGGTGGCGAGTGTATGTGGACAGAGAAAGAGGCGGGTGGCAGAGTGCAGTCGCTACCTTTGGGATTGTTGTGGAAGACACAGTTGTTAGCGCAGGTGTCAGGATGGGAGTCCCAGAAAGAGGACGCACAGCAGCAGAGAGGAGGAAGCTCCACCTTTGCCTGAGATAGTCGCTCCTTCATCTGAGCTCTCAGAGCCTCTACAAACCTGCAGAGAGTTACGAAGAGTTATTTATCCTAACAGCTTTAACACCAATAAGCCACTGGTTTCCAGTTTACATGTGACTTGGTTTGTGTGATAAACACACCAACATTTGACATTAATGCCTCTCAATTTTTATCAGCATCTTGAACAGATTTTGTCTGAATATTTTGACAAATTTCTACTAAGTTCATAATGTCTTGATTTAATTTAATGTGTATTATTTATTATCCATGGACAGGAGCGGGAGAGAATATCTGATAGATTTTATAGTGTTAGAGATGAAAAGATTCAGTGATTTGAATGAGTGGTCCGAGACAGACGCTTGCAATGCGACTGAACCGGCAGCTTCCGTGTGCATCGGGTACAGCTGCCGGCTAAATGAGCAGCGTATCTTTCTTAGCGTGTGCAACGGTAAAACCCATCGATGTTGCATCGATTATCGTATAGTCTATCTCCTCTGCAACCGTATTTTTGAGGCACAGTGAACGCATCATCACTATCCTCTGGCATTTTGTTATTAATGGATTTTAATAAATTGCTGCAGACCTTTATAATCCATATATCTTCCATACATGGTCAAAACCTGACAGGTAAACTCATTTCACTCCAACCTATTTATCTGACATCAAACAACTTTTCCAACATCTCCTACATGTTTGAAAATGCACATCAAAACGATTACCTGGCAACTTCTTTCCACCTTTTTTCTCTTTTGGTCCTCTGCAACTGCCCAGCTCTGTCGTCCTCCTCAAGCTTCAGTCGCTCCAGAATCAGCAGCTCTCGATCCTGCAGCTTCTGTCTGGCCTCTGCAAGCTGCTCAGCTCTTTCTAACCGCCTCTCTTCCTCCAGACGAATCTGCTCTTTCTCCGCTTTGATCCTTCAGTGAGAACAAGAACAATTATGCACACTTATTAGTGATTGTTTTAGAGCTCAAATAAAATAAAGGCGAGGTTTCATGGAACAGAAGCCTGGCATAACAGAATCTATTGTTGAAAGAGTGATTAAGAACACAAATCCACTTCAGTCCCCCTAATAAGAGAAAGCGAAACATGAGCATAGAGGTCTCGTTACCCTGCTGTCCTCCTCAGGTGTTTCCTGTGCTGCTTGTTCTCCTTCACGTGCTCTCGTTCTAAGTTCATGACCAGGCGGCGATGCATCAGGAACTGAGACTGACGCTACAGAAACCGACAAGACATCTGTAACATCGAGTCTGACAGGAGTCCAACATGAAGAGTAAAAGTTTTGTGGACATTTGGTCTTTACCTGTTTTATCAATTTGTCTTTATCCGTCAGGGGCCAAAGAACCTGTGGAGCTCCAAGGCCGGACTTAGAACCATGCTCAGCATGTGATTTAGTAGGATTCCACAATGCATGTCCCCTTACCTGACATGTACGAAAAGGACCACACTGAGTATGTGTAGAAAATGCAGAAGCACATTTTTGTACGAACTAGTAAACTGAATAAATCTATGATCAGTAATTCGACTAAATCCATAAAATTGATCCACCTGAATTTCCAAAGCGAAATAAAACTTTATTTTTTGTCTGGTGCAATGTTTGCGTTGGAGCCTTTGTGTGATTTGTTGAAACAAAGGAAAAAAAAGAACATCTGCAGTATTATGATTTCTCTTACCCTCATGGTTCAGCTGCAGTTCATGGACAGTAAAGATCAGGACTGAAGTCAATTTGGTGGTTTTGCAAAGTCAGCAGAATCTGTTCAGACATGCTGCAGCAATTTCAACCATAAAATATGTGACTGTGCATAGTCCCGGCCCTTTCTATGACAGATAAATCATACCAGGTTACAGAGTGCAGCCTTTACAGAAAACCCAACCCTTTCTGGTAGGTGCTACCACTTCCTGTAAACAACTACCAAAACTACTGCACTAATACTTGTAGTTAAACTGCTCTGGTCATAGTTGCGGCTGTTTCTTGTTAGCAAGATATAATAAATCACAACATGTTAAAGGAAACTGATGGTTTGAGGTATTTATTTTTATTTAACCTTTATTTTACCAGGGAAGTCTCATTGAGATTACCAGATCTCTGTTTCAACAGAGCCCTGGCCAAGACAGCAGCAGTCCAAGCTCCATTAAAGACAGTAATTATTAAAACAAACAATCAAAAAACTTAAAACATACAGTATAAAACACATAAAATATAAATCTAAGCGGGTGATAGAATACAGAAAGCATAGTTAGCTGGACAAGCAGTTGCAGACACCCAGTCAGCCTCCCAGCAGTAAGACATTTTTAAAAGCTCTGAGATCAGTTTCTGCAGCTTTCAGTCGGTTTGTAAGCTGTTCCAGGCTGCAGGGCAGATATTTAAAAGCCTTTTTGCCAAATTCAGGTCTAGCTTTGGGGACTGTCAGCAAAAGAAAATCATTAGAGCGCAGACAATAGTTACTCGACCTAAATGACATTTAATCCCAAAAGGTAAGAGGGAAGCAGGCCAAGCATGGATTTATAGATAAAATGATACCAATGTGAAAGTCTGTGTATGGATAAGGAAGGCCACTGAACTCTGGCGTAAAGGCTGCAGTGGTAAGTGAGAGCTTGGCAGCCCGTCACAAACCTAAAGGTACCGTGGTTCACCCTGTCCAGAGAGAGCAAGGACTGAACAGAGCCATGCATATACAGCAGGTCTCCATCGTCTATAAAGCGAAGGAAAGTAGCTTCCAACAGCTTTTTTCTGGCAAGATAGTGGAAACAGGATTTATTCCGATAATAAAAGCCCAGGTTAAGCTTAAGTTTCCTAACAATGTTTTCCATACGTAATCTAAAAGTTAAATGTTCATCAATTAAAATACCTAAATACTTATTTTGAGCCACAAACTCGGTGTGACCACCGTGTTGATGTTGGGAGGAGAGTCCCCTGCCTTCCTAGTATCATAAAACAACGTAGCTTTAGTTTAGCTTCATTCAGCATTAATTTCAAATCAAGCAGTCGGGACTGTATGATGTTAAAAGTACATTGCAAGTAAGTGACAGCTTGAACAAAAGTGGCAACAACAGTAAACCACAGTATCATCCGCATAGAAATGAAATTGTGTATTTGAAATGTTTTGACCCAGATTGTTGACACAACAGATAAAAGTGGACCCAATACAGAACCTTGCAGAAACCCTGACTTAACACCTAAAAACACTAGAGAGACTACCATCATGTTTGACACACTGAGGTCTCCCAGAAAGGTCATTTTCAAACCAACCTGCAGCCTGTTCAGACAATCCAATATTTTAAGCCTTTGCTGGAGGATGCAATAATTAACAGTGTCGAAGGCCTCTGAAAGATTAATAAAAAGAGCAGCACACGATTTTTCATTGTCTAGTGCCTCCATAATATCATTCACGAGCCTTAATGATGCTGTAATGGTGCTGTGTTGTTTCCTAAAGCCTGACTGATATTGAGAAAGAATATTATTGGTGTTCAGAAAATCTTTCAATGGACTACTCACCAATCCCTCAACAACCTTATCTGATAAATTAGAGACGGGTATATAATTGTTGAGAGATGCAGGGTAATGGAGAGGTTAAAAATGTTAGTCAAAGGTTTTGCAATTAGATCAGCTGAAAGTTTTAAGAAATACGGTTCCACATTATTGGGGCCTGCAGGTCTGGTGTCCAGCAGGACTAAAGCTCTGCGAACATCTGAAAAAGGTACAAAATGAAAACACTGACCATTAGGAACAGTCTCATCAGTCATGTCAGGAGAAGATGAAGAGTTCAAGGGAAGGGCACCGATTAAAAAAGGGTTACAGGTGCAATAAAGTGCTCATTAAAACATTCTAAATGGTACTTATATAGCGCTTTTATCCAAAGCGCTTTACATATACATCACATTCAACGATTTCACACACACTTTCACACATTGATGCAAGGTGCTCAACCACAGCCCATCAGGAGCAATTAGGGGTTCGGCGTCTTGCTCAGGGACACTTTGACCTGAGCTCTCCAGGCCAAGGATCGAACCGGCAACCCTCAGGCTACGAGACGACCCACTCTACCCACTGAGTCATGCTGCCCCAGCAATGCTAGGAAGGCAGTTGATTCTCCTCCAAACATTAAAACAGAAATAGAAACCTTGTCCTTAACAATGCAAGAAGAGAGATCATTTCCTGTTTCAGCGACTGAAATAGAGTTGATAACTTCCAGAATTGCCTTGGGTTACTTAAATTTTCTGTTGTCTAATAAGAGAAGTGGCTACGTAGTTACCTAAAGTGAATCTACTCAGCATCTCTCCCTGTTTTTCTAGCCTTTGCCCAAGCCTTGTTCCTGTCACACAGTAATGTAGCAAGGTCAGAGAAGAACCAAGCATTATCTCGACCCTTAATCCTGAACCTCAAACAGGTGCATGCTTGTCTGCAATATGTGAAAACCCAGTCATCAAAAAGTTTCCACACTCTTTCAACATCATCCATAAGCTCATTTTTTCACAGTCACAATAAAATAAATCCCATGAAAAAATCCTTGCTCTGAAAAACTTTTCATATCTCGTATAATAAAACGAGGCCAACTCTTGGGTATTTTGGCATTTCTTATTGCAGCAATTACACAACGGTCACTCATCATTTGCAAATACACCAGTCTGCGTGTATTTATGGGGACCATTAGTTAAATATAAATCAAGTAAAGATGATTTCTCTGGGTATTTGGAGCTGGGGTGTGTCGGCTCCCAATAGTTTGAGTAAGATTCAAGGAATTACAGAGATCTTTAAACTCATCAGATGTGAACTTCCCAATTCAAGTCACCTGTGAGGATGATCTCACTATGCTGGAGCTGCAACAATGACTGTGACGGTGTAGAGTGTGTATCAGCAACAGCTGATGGAGGACGATAACATCCGACTACAGTTATTCAGCACGCTTTAGATACTTCTACTACCACACCCCCTCCCTCGGGGGGTGATAAGCTTCCTGTCTTAGCATTTAACGCCGAACAAACAGATGGATGCTCCTGGAAGTCATGTCTATCCTCCACCCATCTACACAAATTACTTCACCAGCAATAGATTTACTCAGCCAAGTTCCAGATAAAACAATAATGTCGACCTGAGTGGATTTAAGCCAGATCTGCATTTAAAATCAGAGAGAGTCTTACAAAGCCTAACCCCGGTCTCAGCTGGGCCAGGGTTAAGGCGGATTTATGCTCGCACGGCGTCTGCGTAACCGGTGTAGCTCCGCAGAGGCTCGACGCCTCTTCCAGACCTGACGTGCACCCCTGCTACGCAGACGGTTAGTTCTTTAGTCATGATGTCATTGTGACATCACCATTATTGTGTTTACTCTGTCCACATGATTTGTTTGAAGATTTTGTGAGCTCTATAGGGATGTACTAATCCACTTTTTCAGTCAAGATCGGTCAAGATGCCGGAATACTTTAAGCCCTGAAATTAAATATCCATTACAAAAGCTGCTGAATAAAACAATAGCTTCACTAGCTTGATTTAAAAAAAAAAAAAAAAAAGTCTGATAGTCCCGACTTGTCAGTGACCTGATAAAGCAGATTTCTCAAGCTTGTCCGAACATTCGCTGCACAGGCTTTGACGTAGCCGTTGAACGTGTTAGCTGAGGTAGTGTGTAAACGCTCCAGATGGCTGATCCCTTCGTTTGGTCCACCTTGAAAACAAATGTGAGCCTCTGCATGGCCAATCGTTAGTACATGACGTCACTCGAAGCATCTAGATCTGTGCCTATGGATTGGGCATATTGACACGATACCTGATCTAGAAAGGTCTTCAATATCGGTACCGATAACAATATTGGATCAGTGTGTCCCTGAGCTCTTGTCTTTAATGTACAGTATGAAAGCAGGAAAGGGGGTCAGAGATATAAAGAGGAGCCTGGGCTGGCTGCTTCGAGAAGCTGCAGCCTCCGTATTTTTGGGACGGCTGTCCGACCAGGTGAGCTCAACAACAACATTTTTTGCCATTTTTCTATGGGTCAATCCCTGCGGGCCTGGATAGAGAAACACTGGCATAAACAAATACAACACAAAAGCTGATGAGATGTTCCCAAAATCTTCAGTCACTAGATTTCCTTTTGATTATTATTGATGACAAAAGCTCTACTCCAGCCTGATGGGATTACGTAACATGAAACTTATTAATATCTTCATCTCTCTAATAAAGGATATTCTTTCCACTCTAAGCTTCAATTATTTACATTTAAGTAAATCTGATAAAGCTCCACCAGCTATGATAAGTTCCTGCTTTCATTATGGACTACAGAAAAAATCTAAACGTGATAACGGGTCGGTATTTCCTCAATGATGGGAAATAAATGTTTAGAATATGAAAGCAGTTCAGTCACCTTCTGCTGAACAAGAGGACATTCATGTTGACTGCTGAGAAGATGAACACCTCTGTCTTCCTCCTCTTCCTCTCCCAGGGCATCCTCCTCTATCCTCACCTCACCACATTCAGCCCTCTGTTGGGAGGAGAAGGAAATGTTTTTAAGTTCAAACCTGAAGATTCAACAAAGCACAGCCAATTATAGCAAGGGCTTGTTTTTTTAAAAAGAGGAACAGAGTGTTAAACACAGACGCTCACATGTCTGCTTGGAGAGATGTTCCATCTGCCTCCAGGAAGCTCTGACGCTGTTTGCTCATCCTGGATCACCCGACAAGCTGCCAGTCTGAGTCGGACCTGCCTCATTTCTTCACTGGACTGGAAAAGTGCGGATATAAATAACAATCCAAATTAACCATCAAAATTTCCCACGGCATCACATTGTTTCACAGTAGACTATAATAACAGCACTAGCTTCTTCTTTAGGTCTGCTCATCTCTTCATTTAGCTTATTTTAAAGAACATTTTAAGCTAAAAGGTGAGTTCACGGGTAGTCGCTGGTAAATTACCTTATAAAAATAAATAAATTTATGTTACACTATAATCTACAACAAACGCACAACAGGAACACACACTGAAACGTGCTGCTATATGTGTGGCTTTCCTCCAGATTTTGCAACCTGGTTTCAGAACTTTGCTCCAGTTCAGCCATAAAAACATGAATTAAGCAATAATTTAGAGTAATTAGGCCATCTTATAGTTGAAGATTTGAGAAAGTCACTCCGTCCCGGTCGAAGTGGAGAAAGTTTTTCTTCACCAGCCTAACTTTGTTCAGTGAAAAAATCTCCTTGCTTAGTCATTTCAAGTAAAAAATCACAAAAAGAGGAAAAAAACATGATTACCTTGGTTAAATTGTATTTACTTACAAAGTGAAATTAATAATAATTTGAAAAAAAGACAGCTATGGAAGAACATACGTCCGGGACTTTCTGAAATTCGGCTCATTTTGACTGCACTATCAGTGCTAACTGCACATCCTACTGACCAGATACAGCTCAGTCTTCTTTCTCAGAGGGTTGCTCTGGAATGACGTTTGGTCACATCGAGTTAGTGTGTGTGAACTGCAAATAAACCTGCAACTGTCACCAGAACGGAACAATAATTCACCATGCAGGAATACTGGGATCAGTGTATCTGCAAAAAGTTACGACTCAATCAGGTGAGGTTTCTGTCTTTCTTCAACTTAAGTACAGCAACCTCCTCTCTCACCTCTGGAGAGTTCGTCCTCTGCTGTAAAACCCGTCCTGCAGACACGTGCTTCTCACCAGCAGATACATGTGTGGTCCTGGCATGATAACGTGGGATTCTCCTGCCAGGAGTCACCTGGGGGGGTTACAGCCACACAACACAGAGCCATGCCTCACGTCCTCTGTGCTGCTTATTTAACTGTAGATTTAGACTAATGTTATTAAATACTGTTTTTGACTAGAGATCATTACTAACAGCGTATCTTTATTGTTGGTACAGCCCAGTTAGCGGTTTAAAACATTTAGAGCCTAAAGATATTGAATTCCTGACAAAAAACTATTAATCAACCAAGAAAGGGAAAAAAATCATTATGTTAGGAGTAGGTTAAACTCAAGTGTGAAAGACCATCACTAACTTTAATTCAAAAATCAGATGTGATCTCCCATCAGATGTACCACCAGTACTTAACTGTAAATAAAACACTTTACCACTGAACGTGCATGAGGCTGCGGTCTCTTGCTGCAAACTTGTGCTCGCTGTGCCAGTCGGAGGCGAACTTTGTCTTGAAATCGTCTGATGCCATCTTCATATTCCCTTCTCTTCTCTGCCTGAAGCGCCTCAGTTTTCAAAGCCAGAACCTAATCCAAGGCAGAGAGACTGTCAGCAGAAAACCAGCCTTCACACCATCAGCCCTCACAACCTGAATTTCTTTCAATTAAACTGAGACAAACACTGCAACACTTTGAACCACTTTGTGTGGGTCTCATTTGAAATCTTGACATGAAGTTTACTACACTAAACCTTATTTTTCTAATACCGCTTTGATTCTATTCTAGGTTGTACAGTTGACTTTAATGCAATTTAAAAGGCACTGTGCAGATTCACATCTTACCCCAGGTATATCAGCATCTATCTTATTTTAACTTATGATTTATTGTGTTTCAACAGTTTTACTGTTTTCAGATTGTAAAATGTAAACAGTAATCTTGAATATTTATGAAAATCTTTTTTTCTGTCTATTGTATTGACATATGGAGCAAGCGATTCCTTAAAATGTGGTTAAAACAATGTTGGGTCTTTGGATGTGATAAATGTAGACTAACTTTTAAAAGTTAAATCAGTATGAATCACTGGCTAAACCGTTAACGGAGAGTTCAACTTTTGCAGAGTTTTACAGGCAAACAGTGTTAGTCTCTCAGAGAACACTGATTTACATTTTTACACTTTCAAACTTCCCTGTTATGTCAAATACCTCCAAACAAAGAGGAAGACATGGCCGTGTAAACAAATACCAGGCGTTTAAAGTATACAAGAACTTCCTACAACCACGACCTCTATGTCAACTGTTCAGTCAAAGCTAGCTTCCTGTGTTAGCATTTAACGCCCAACTCACTGATGGGTGCTCCTGGAAGTCATGTCCATCCTCCACCCAGGCTCCCACCGCAACCACTACCTGGTTCCGATCCGCCAACACACTGCTGGTTTTTGAGGCTCGGTGCTCCTTGCTCCAGCTAACTAAAGCGTTGGTCCTGGGGTTTGTTCGGACAGCACTCATTGGTAGCCTCGTTAACAATCAGGCTAACAAAGTGTTGCTAACACACAACTAAGTTACGTAATGACGAGATTAATGACAGCACTTCAGGCAAATTAATTATATTCGAGATAAGCAGCTTATTTTTACATATCGATGACACCAAGGTATCCTACAAAGGGATTTATAAACCGTAAACAGCGGCAGGTTTGAGTTTCGCTCTCTTGGCTTCTTTTGCCTTTTTTGAATGGTTGTCAGTTTATTACTGCCCCCATCTGGAGAGGAGGACACACTGCAAAGATCAAGCTTGAGAAGTCAACCTGCTAAAAGTGAATGAAAAATAACACTAAAATAACATGTTTTTTTTTTATAAAATAGCAAATGAATAAAAATAGTAAATTAATATTTAATTTTCATGACAGCAGGTAATGTTATGCTTTTACAACACAAACTTTTGCTAACTATGTAACCCAGCAAATACTGAATAGACAGCATTTATACCTAAGATTCAGAGAAGCCAACACATCGGTACATGCACGACTGAAGATCAGTTTGTGCCATAAACTGCATTAAGATGGTATCTTTAAATTATTAAGTTTGTTTACAGACAATGAACCATGTGAATAAGGTCTAAAGGCTTTATACAACACCAGCTGTTTGAGCAGATAAGCAAAAAATAAAATGGAGGACGAGTGCAAGAAAGACATCCAGTGTCAGTTCTGAAGATTTCAAACTCTCAACCAGCAGGTGGCAACATATGAAAAATAATGAGTATAAAATCTTATGACTCCCTTCAAGAATACCTGCTCTGAATTTCAAAGCAATCCAGGCAACATTTAATAATTTACCACGAAACAACTCAGATTCTTCAGAGGGAAAAAAAATATTAAATACATTAGTGATGCAACACCAATTTTAAGCCATTACAAAATAATTTACAAAGATTATTAATCTTGTGAATGATTACACAAACTTGTAAATCCTTTCCACCTTGTCCAACTTTCTAAGTTCGATCTGCAAAAGGACAAGGATGGATGCGTGGATGGGAACGTTTGTACCCTCATCTATGATGCAGGCGCTCTGTAAATCCCCGTCCGTGTGCAGGTAATCCGTGTGTGTATAGATTTACAAACTGCAGGAGCAGAAACGTAGATGCCAGTACTACCACATACTCATGGACATCACTGAAAAATAGAGATCTGAAGAAGGTTTTCTTTGTTTAAGCTCTTTATTTAAAAAATGGCCATGTTTTATCAGGAAATACATTTATCTGCACTGCAGAGTGCAACTCGGACACTTTCAAATATAAAGATTACTCTGAACTTCAGTGGTTCTGACAAACTTGCGGAGGATGGCTGTGTTTGGTGACGAGTCCAGCTGAAGAAAAGAAATAAAAAATTAGAAAAAATAAATCAGGGTAACACTTCAGGTGCATACTAACAGTGATGATAACCAGCTATAATGAATTGTATAATATGACAGCTGCACATTTTTCAGTG
>JBAFTC010000017.1:30309551-30321938 GCA_037177435.1 Melanotaenia nigrans
GTGAACATTGTTGGTTTCAAAAACACCAATCAGTAGATATGATACCTTTATTTAAGCAGTTTAAATTGTAAATCAACTTTAAAAAAATGTGTTTTAAACAGATTTAGGTTTGCTCAGAAGGTGAGATACGAATAATTTCTTTTCATAATTAATGAAAACACAGACGAACTCCACATTTAAATATCATTCACTAAAGGCAAGTTTCTTCTCTGGCTCTGACTCATCTGTAAAGTGACTGTTGACAACGAGTCATGAAACATGCATCTTTTCTTGTTAATTCATTTATAAAAGATGAACATCTGCGTTAGAAAAATACCTGATATAAACAAAGCAGGAAGTCTAAAACTGGAAGACGAAGCTTAACTATAAATCTTAAGTTGCTTTTTAACAAATGGTCACACTTTGATCAGGTGGAAACTAAAGATAACTGAGAACACGATCTGCTGCTTAAATGACTTCACTCTTGAATTCTGGGTTTATTACGGCTTTATTTGGCAGTGGTTTTGTAAATTAAACTGAAGTGCTCTGATTTGGCTTCCACTGCATGGCGACAGCTGTCAAGGCTCCGGGGCATTGTAAAAATTGAAGCACAAAGCTCTCCAACTAAATCTATATGGTTGCCATGGACATTGGAAACTGTGGAACTGGTTTAAAAGAAGCTCAAATGAAAAGAAAAAAAAAACAGGACTGGAAAACGTTTTTGGCACCAGCTGCTCCTCAGATTGTAAAACTCAACCCCCTCAGCTGTCGGTACTTGCAGTTACATCATCGACAGGGCTTCAGCCAGAAGTTGGTGATATTGGACATTTGTGTTCATTCTTCCTTGGTGACCTTTTCCAAAGCCCCTCAGATATAAAAAGAAAAGCTGCTCACCTGTATGGACCTGCTGAGGTTGGTTAGTGCCGGCTTATAGGTTTCCATGGTGACAGAGTCGAGGCCGATGACATCACTGTAACACTGGTAAACAACAGCAGCGATGCGGTGAACCTGGCAGTGGTTCAGTACTGATGAAACAGCACAAAGAAGAACAAAGAAAGTTTATTAGACCGCTGAGGACTAGACAGACTGTAAGTTTGGAAGCTGCTCGGTGATACATCCGCTTGTTTAGACTGAGTGTCTGTAAGTGTACAAGCACCAAAATGACCACATCGGGATGCGGGACTGTGAGCTCAGTGAGTGGAGAGGAGCCTAATGGCACCACATTTCATTCAGTTGGCAGAAACATTTGTCCTAAGTGTGTTTTCTTCACACACATACACACATCAGGAGCTATGTGAAGTTAGGCATCGTGCTAGAGTACACATCAGCAGGCGGAGCTACGAATCAAACGTGTCTGAAGCCGTTCTCACACTGAAGGAAGCGGTACGAGCTGCAGCCAGCCCTCTACCACAAGTCGCATTATGGTATTTCACAGAAGTTGTAAAAGTCAGGTGATGTGCAGAAGCTCAGTGTAACACACGATATGTGACAGCCATGACAGAGAAACATAGGCATAACGGAGGGACTGGATCATTGCTCTTGCAGCCGCCTGTAGGGTGTAGTGTTTACACAAAAAAAAAAAAAAAAATTCTCAGATACTAACTGATACTAAAATAAGTACCTAGTTAGATATTGATTAGCACAGATATCAATACGTAAATGCCACTTTGGCAACTGCTGGTTGACAGAAAGGACCAGCCACCTTTACCCATCTCAAACAGGCAATGTAGCGGGCAGCCCCGCTTCTACAGCAGGAACCCTTGTTTACAGCGGTGGCAACTTTGTCACTATATTTAGTTTCTGTCTCCATTTTTTTAAGCGACTAGCAACACATCTAGCTACTTTTTCTGGTCTTATTGAAGACTTTTGGATACTGGAATGATGGTTTACTTCTTTTCCATGACCAACGGCTACTGCCACAGGCCCCTCCCCCATCCAACCTCGATCCTGCACAGTTCCCAGCTGCAGTCACTTCTGCTCCATGACCAGACTCAGAATGAATCCACGGGCTGATACCACCCTGGCTTACATTAATGCCTATTAATGTAGACAAAACATTTAAAAGGTCATCTTTATAAATCTTTGTGAATCTGGACTCATCAGATCACATGACCTTCTTCCATGGCTTCAGAGTCCAATCTTTACGCTCCCGGAACCCTTTTCTCTGGGTAGGCTCAGTGATTAGTGGTTTTCTTTTGGCTGCAGAGCTGTTCAATCCCTAGAGTTTCCTTTGCATTGTGCATGTTGAAATGCTCTCACTTTCACTATTAAACATAGCCCTGAGTTCTTTTTTTCTTCCATTTGATTTTACCCACCGTTTTAAGTCGTGGATCTCCAACTCCGGTCCTCAGGAGCTACTGCCCACAAGTTAGAGGTTTCCTAGTACAGCAGACCTCACTCAAATAAAAAGTTCTGCACAAGCCTGTTAATAACCCACTGATTTGAGTCAGGTGTGCAGCAGAAAACATCTAAAACCTGTGGGACAGTAGCTCACCAGGGCCAGAGCTGGAGAACCCTGGTTTAAGTGATCGCCAGTCACGATCATTCGGGAATTTTTTCCGTCTACATTTCTTCCTCTATGGCTCCTGTTGTAAATATTTTTTATAAACATTCTTATTCATTTACTTATTTACATTTTATCTTTATATTCTAGTGGCATTTATTAGGCTCTGCTTTTAATTAATAGAGCTCCATTACTATAGTGCTGCTGAGGTGAAACAGCTTAATCATCATCATTGCTCCACAGCTTACAGGCAGAACATCCACATAAGCAGGACACAGACTCACACAGGTTACTGAGTCAAACACTCACATACGGAGAAAATAGCTGGTAAAAGTATGCAAAGGACCTTGAAACTGTTCCGGGTGCCCAGCAGTGGAAAGCTACTGAGAAGATAATTCAGAGAGAGTGTGATAGGAAACTAATGCAGAAATAGGGAGGATCAAAACTGTTTTGCAGATCTCACCCACAGAGGAGGCCTGACTGTGGGAAAAAACCCTGGGACAAAAGTCAAGAAGAGGAACAACGCACCTTGCAAAAATACACATTCACATGAACGCGCACAACATGCACGCACGTAGCCACATGCATTGTATCAGTATAAAATGAGGAGGATAACTGAGGCAGGCGGGTCTTTCTGGCTGAACCTGAGGACTCTGCACTTCCTGTACTAGAGCTCAGCAGCTAATGCTAAGACGGACCTCCTCTTAAGAGATGTGTATTGCTTTCTTTTTGCTAGCTAAACAAAGAATTGTCAATTCTACTCAGTCTCTGGTGGTTTCTGCCGTTCTTTAAAAGTGGATTTTTTAACAAACTCCTTCTGATGTAATTTTAACAGGCTGTGGAAAAATCACACACACTTCACTCCCCACTGTCCTTGCAGCTTTTATTAATATGTTGGACAGTTCTTTACCCAATTTTAGTAGTTTCTGCTTCTCCTCAGATGTTTTCTCTGCTTGACGCATGCCAATGATGCGACCCTTCTTAAACAGGCTTACATTTTTCCCACGACCCCGGGACGCGTCTTCTGACACGTATGTTCAAGAAATGAGAAGCGACTCGTTGCATCAGCTGAGGTTAAATAACTCGCCAGCTGAGACGTATTCCCATGCAGTAACTATCCAATCGGAAGCTCTTACCTATTTGCTTAGTTACATTCAGAAGGTGACTTTTTATTTTTTTGGACATGCAATGCATAAAATGGTTATATGATGAACATCAAGTACAAACATTCATAGCAGTTTTTAAGCTGTTTGCATGTGATTTTCTTTGTAATTTTGCTTCTCTCACAGGCAGCAAAAACTGGAAAATGAAAAGAAAAAGTGGAACAATCATGTCTGTAAGGCTGGTGATGCTACAGCGCCCGCAGAACGGCGGCTCTCTTTCTATTCATACATAACATCATACTTTTTTTTTGCAGTGGTCACATTGAGAAGTCTTGTAAAAAGGGTACATGGTGTGTTTTCCATGTTTTCTGGCTCATCTGCAGTGCTGAAATAAAGTATTATAATCTTATACAAAACGTAAAAAGAGGTATATACGTGTTTTACTATTTCTATGCAAAATTAACTTATTTTATTTTCAGCTTTCAGGACTTCCCACAGTTCTGGTTTTCCTCTAATCTGTGGACAGTTAGTCTTACTGTGGACGGCTTCACATCAGGATCTTTTTAGTGGATTGTCTATTATTTTCACACTTTACATTTCTCTATAACGTCCATGAAATCTTGTGAAATTCTGTCATCAAGACATGAAAAGCATCAACTACTCATGTGCGGAGTTTGTCAGCTACCAGATGCTGTAGCCTTTATGTGTAGTGAAGGGAACGGCTACAACCGTCCCAGCTGTTCAACTGGAACATTTGACTTCAGAGACGTTGCTAGTACAGATTCACTTTTTCATTTTAAAAACCCTGAGAGAACTGAAACAACAATTAAGGACACAATTTCATTTTTTTGTGCCAAGCAAAATTTCTCACAGCACACCTGACGGCAAAACGTCTGGAAGCCTTGAAGAGAGATCAGCCTGGGGACGTAAATGAGAACGTCTTCCAGTGTGTAAGAAAGAAATCTGCCCTGTGCAGTGTGATAGATGAGGGAAAGATGAGTTGTGATCCTTTTTCTGAAGTGTCCACAGCAGTTTCACGTTGGGAAATGTGAGAAAAAATGACACTGAATCTGACAAGTCATAGAAACTCCAAGTGTACCTGCAGCTGAAAGGCCAGTAAGTATGTTGGGTTGCTCCAGGGACCGGCAGACAGGCTGATCGCTGAAAGCACCGGTGTGGAGAGACCGCAGGAAGGGAGCAGAGCTGCCGCACAGATAGTCTTCAGTCTTGTAATCAGCCACAGAGCAGTCTGACAAAACGGTGACTCTCAGCTCTCTGTGCTGCAGACAGTCAAACACCTGCAAGAGACAACGACTGAAACTTAAAGCACCTTTTCAGGACTGGATATTAATGGATCTAATATGCGCTGAGGCAACATTCCTCACCTCCCTACCACAAACATGAGCCTGCACAGAGCAGGATTAACCTTTAAAATGCCTTTTTTTTTGTTTGTTTTATGTATGTTTGTAGAGGCTCAACACTTTTCATACAGATGTTGTCTCAGCTGTCAGTTTACGAAGCTAAAATGATGTAAAATATATGTATTAATAAATATTACCATAATCCTGAATTCAATATTTAAACGTGAATAATACAACATGTAACCATGGCCATTATATGCGACAGCGGCCAGAGTTTTAAGGGTAACACATGTTATCAACAAACTGAACCTGTGGCAGCAGACAGTAAAAGTTCCCTTTGCCCTGTAATCTATTTTTCCTTTCCATTCAAAGATTAAGTGCCTTCATTAGTTTCTACTTCTCAAACCAGCTCGTGATTCCAGGCACAGTCACTTCTGTTTGGCTGGAAACAAGTAAAAATCTGAAAGAAATGACCCTTCAGATCATGTCTGAATACTTCTATGCTGCTAGATAACAGTCTGGTAGATATTTGCATATGTAGCTTTAATTAGTGTGTGCTACATTCATGCTTTGTGCTCCGTTTTTAACATCACACTCCGAGCTGACAGAATCTAATTAAGTCCTCCTGCTGCCACATCGCTGTGCTTCATGACTGAAACAGAAAGAAACCTGTGCATAGATCTGAATCTGCAATCTGTTTGCAGGATGAGGAGGAGCAGCCGCCCTAAACGTCTGCAAAACAGCATCTCAGTGTCAACATGCTGACTGAGTGGTAGGATGTACCTTTTGTGTCCACTGAAAGAGCTGATCTTCTGCGATGTGGCAAGTCACCTGGCATATCAAAACCTTCAGGAAACGAGACATTTCATTAAACACTTATAGACGTAACAGATATTTAATCAGTGCTGAAGCAGTAAATGGTAATACAATTTAAAAAATGGAAAGAAGAAACAACATATGGAGCTCTTTTTTACACCTGTTTGGTAATTTCATGGAAAGAGCAGAATAAAAAATAGCTGGAGAGGAAGACAGGTGGGCGTTTAATGCAAGCGTTGCATTGCAGTGAATATTGTGTCTGGATGGCCTGAAAGTACATTTTCAGGTTCAGAAGTCATTCAGCGATTGCGAGGTAAACAAAACACGTAGGAGGACCCACAATAAGGAAAATTGCTCAATTACATTTTCCAGCTGGTGGCGCGTGGATTTCATGAGCCACACAATGATCATACGAACAAAGATTGATATGTTGTTTTCCTTTAGTTTCATTGTTTGCTCCACAAAACATCAGAAAAGTCATTTAAATAAAGCTCAAGAACTGAAAAGCTAAAATTTTTTGCATTTTTGGTTCACATACATTTCAACACAAATCCTGGATTTTACCCTCCAAAAAGCAACTGAACTGATGATTCCCTGCAGATGTATGTTAAAAAAATCCAACCTTTACCCCATGCCATTTTTATTTCCACCTCCACAAACAAAAAGAAGTTTCCATCCTTTAAATCCCAGACTTCACACAACTGAACACAAAAGCCATCTGTGATATAACTCGCTGGTCTGTGGGTCGCTGAGACAGAAGTCACCATGTTTAGATGAGTGGGTGGAGGTAGGAAGTTATTGGACAGCGTCCTTCTTTTATGACTTATCTGTTAAAGTCTAAATATATTTATAGAAGGATCAACGATCAGAGGACTGCATTAAGAGTATGTGGATGGAGAGGAATCCCGACAATTAGATCCCAACATAAATAAACAAACTAAATTTAATGAGAAACGTTGGAAACAAACATCATGGATTTAGCTGCAAAGCCAGATAACTTGGCAAAGGTCCTTTTAAAGATTAAAGCAGTAAAAAGGTGCAATCACAAATCTTAAAAAAGTGAAAAAAAAAACTTCAAAAGCATCACAAAAATCTTCGTCCTCGGACAGATGTATTATTAAATGATCGTTTATTAAAGCAAACTCCCGCTGCCATGAGGTTTGCACAGCAGAGTTTAAACAACCAGAAGACAAAGTGTGGATTTCCATGGTTTTATAATCATAACAGCCTGCTGAAGACAGAATGTTCAGTAAATCACTGATATATAAATTAATCGTTAATTGTCACATATCCCATGTACACAGCTGCTCCTGCAGTGCGTTTAATACCTGCAGCCATCCGAAGGAAAACAGACTAGTGATGGATTTCAGCTTTGCTGTTCTCTCAGTTGTTCACTGCATTTATCTTGATTAAATCACGTCGGATGACGCCTGGCTAATAGAAAGCATCCACACACACCCCTCCACCCGAGCAACTGTTGGGTTGTAACTCTGTTTTCTGGCAGTTAATGTGACAGACGGCAGATTACCACATTTCATTTATTTTGTGTGTGTAATGGTTTTCTGTCCCACTTCTGAAAACAAAGCAAAGTTTCATTATTTGCTCTTAAAATGCACCGTGGTAATAACACTGCTGCATCAGATCAACTGTGGTGAAATTATCCTTTAATACGTCACCGGTTTGTGGCCTGACTACAAACCAGGAGCAGCTAATGTAATGAGCTCTTAACAGAAATAAGCAAACATCTCGGCAGCACAGAAGAACCCAACCAAAGATGAGAAGCAAATTCATCAAACTCAATGATCACCGAGTCCTCCACGCTTTGAGGCGATAATGATACGTGTTTTTCTCAGCGTGACTCACTGATGGATTGTCCTTGTGTCTGTAGAAAACACATGCCGAGTCCTCGCTGGTTTGCCCAGTTACAGCCCGACACCGCTCGTTCCACACCGATGCTCGGCCAAGCGCGTCCCAGTTTGCAGGGGCGAGAAGGTACCCTGACAGAAAGCCTGCAAAGACACACCCGCTCATAGTCAGCAGAAGCTCACATGACACCATCGTTCTGTTCACTTCAGCTGATTTGATGCAGCAGTAAGTTTTGCTTTTAGTTATTTTATTAGAGTTCATTTCTATCTGCTGTATCCAACAACAGAACCCAAATTAAGTACTTTCATTTACAGACACGTCCTCATGAAACATAGTGCTGTTTACATCTCAAACCATGACTGGAAACCCAGAACTATTTTAAGAACTGGCCACATTCATGAAGACCTCTCAGATGTGACAAATTTAACTCTACGTCCAAAAAATGATGATTAAATAAACATATTTCTACATCATATTCAGAAAATCTGCATCATGAAGACATCTTGTGCTTTACAAAAGGTCTGATGAACGTTTTACACTTAAAATGGTTCACAAAATAGGACAGGATGCATTAATACTGGAGCTTGGCGATTAATCAATTTTCTCAACTAATTCGATTTTTGCCCTTTATGTTTTTTTTTCATAAAAACCTGGATTTTTAACACCTTGACGCCTGGTGCTACAAAATATGGGTATAGTCTACCTGAGGAACATTTACATGTGAAAACATATTAAGTATAATTGAAAACTATTGTTTCCCATCCCCATGAAAATCACTCAAATCGGTCTAATTTTTTTGTATACCCTTTTACAAAAACCAAAAGTGCTTTACAACAGAGTCACGAAATGTATGTAAAAAAACAATGTATAAAAACACAAAATAATTAAAACAACACAAAGAAACGAGTGGAAAGTGCTCCGATGCTGCAGGGCATTAACAGCTTTCCAGAAGTGCATGATTAGGGTGAGAATAACAAAAAATACACCTAAAAACAAGACTACCCAAGTCAGAATTAAAAGCCTATATCTACAAAAGTGTGTCTGCAGCTTCGATTTAAAAAGGCTGAGGTCAGCAGTAATGTGACTGTGGGGGCAGTTTTTCCACAGTGGAGGACCATCAAGCACGAAAGATGGATCCCCCCTTTGTTTGTGTCTCGGCCCTGGAAACCCCACAGAAGCCGACCCGAAGAACGCAGCGTCCCGCCAAGATTAGGAAAATTAAATCCCTGACAGGCCATTAACGGCATTAAAAACAAACAGAAGTTTAAAATGGATTCTAAAGAGAACTGGAAGCCGGTGGAGCAACGGCAGCACGGGGTTATGTGCTCACGTCTGGATGCGCTTGTTAAAATTCAGGCAGCAGCGTTCTGTACAAGATGGAGATAAGAAATTGAAGAGTGACTGAGGCCAACGTTAAAGGCATTACAGCACAGTCCTGAACTTACGGATGCATAGCCTTCACAAGATCCTGCCGATTGAGAAAGGGTTTTACATGAAAAGGCTTGTTCTAACAACAGAACCCATCTGTTTATTAAAGTTCAGCCGCCGTCAAACGTTACACCAAGATTTTCAACGTGATTTAAAAAGAGGCCAGAGTTCTACAGCCGGTAAAAACAGTCGCCACAGTGACGTGCCAAAGCTGATACAACCAGTCATGCTGTCAAACACTCTGTGCCAACCACTGCTTTACATCATTTATACAGTCCAGTAGCTTAGTAAGCGCAGTATTTTCATTTGGTCTCACAGGCAACTACATCTGCAAATTGTCAGGATAAAAAAGAAAAGACAGATTAAGTTCTCTCATAACTGATCCCAAAGGTAGCAAATACAATGGGCCAAGAACAGCCCCCAGCTTCTGAGGCTTTAGCTTAATTGTACTGTTTTGGAGACGTGCTTATGCAACTCAGTGGGAATTACTTCGTACAAGCCTGGATTCGGATCATATGCTGTGTGCTGATTTTCACTGATTGTAATGCATCAACACTGTAGTACTTTTGTTTGAATGATAATAAAGAACTTTCTTGTACACAGTGAAAATAAGGTGAAATGTTGTCTGTTCCTGAATCACAAAGAAATCTCTGGCTGCACTGGGCGTCGGGACGGGGAGAACATTCCTTACAATAAGCACAACGTTTGGACATACTCTTAAGTAAAGGTGACCCCGTTGACTGATAAGTAAAACACTTGTCATGTCCACAAAAATACCAAAAATAACCCCCAAAAAACCAGAAAATCCTATTCTCATCCCCGACTCATTAAAGAAATATCTGCCAGCACCCGTGAGAGGTCATTTTTGTACTTGGGTACCCGACCTTGGGTTACTGCCGGTATGACAGCTGAAACTGCCGAATATTTAAACCAGGGCAGAACGCCGGCCACCAGATTTCATTCAGTTTTAATTCCCACACAGCAGCCAAACACTCGTTAGTTCAGTAATATTACGGCGTGGGCAGGTACTGTAGTGCAGGGCTATTTAATTCAGACATGTATTGAACAGTTGGGTTATTTAATTTGTTCCTACGATGGCCAGGTCCTGCAGGTTCAATGTTTTCCTACTCCAACATACCTACTTACATAAAATGGCTCCAACAGCCTATGAAGTTCTGCATAACCACTTATCACTTGAGTCACGCATGTTGGAGGAGGGAAACCTTGAAAACCTGCAGGACTGCAGCCCTTGTGGACCTAGTACATGGGCCTGTCACAGGGGCTTAGTGGCTGCTACTTACTGGCTGCTACTTACTGGCTGCATTGTGTCCCACAGCGAGGATGAAGTCTGAACACTGCAGCTTGTTCCCAGAACTCAGTGACTCGGAGACTTCAGGGCTCCAGTGCAAATGAACCTCCCTGATGGATGATGATAAAAGTTAGATAAACAGGAAGATTTTAAAAATGTTTGTGATGCAAAATAATCAGTTAACAACATAAACATGTAAATCCTAGAAAGACTTTTAAGGTTCTCCCCATGCTTTCTAATTAATGTAATTCCTTAATCTTTTCAGTTAAAACATTTAAATCTCTTAAAGCACAGTAACTAAAACATCATGAACACGTTTTTAACAAAGCTTTCATGACCAGTTCGTGTTTATGTTCCCTATGTTATTCAGCAAAGTGTTTGTGAGCACCATCAGCCCACTCACAACATAAATGGGATGGGAAAAATAATACAAAGACGTCACTCTCCTAAGATGCACAACAAATTACAGCCCCCACAATGACCACATCCCCTGACAGTCGCTTCCACACACATCTTCATAAAGGGAAATTAACTGCTGTTGCATTAGTGTGTTAGTCTTTGTCTTTGCAGAAGGCAGGAGCACAACAACATTAAATCATTACAAGCTGATCGGCTTCATCAAGCATAGGAAACAATGTTGACTTATGGCACTTCCATCAGATTCACTCAGCTGTCTTTGTTTTGTTTTTTTAATGCAGATAAAAAAAGAAGACCATAAGACACTTAATGGAAAATGATCACCACTGGTGTGTGAGCGGATTAATCATGCTACTTTGGTGTGTGGTAATGCTTCAAGATGGAAAAAAATGTAACATACAAGATAATAGATAAAGGTTCATATTTAAAAATTCTCCAGTAAATGATGTTAAGCACAGACGTGTTGACAAAGGCTACAATTCTCTTCTGAAGCCATGCATGCAAGTTATTAGCAGAAAATGCTCAAAAGCAGAGCTTCAGTCAGGGTGTCTCGCTCCGGAGGGCTGCAGTCCTGCAGGTTTAGATGTGTCCCTGTACAACACACCTGATTTAAATTAATCTTCCCTCAACAGCTTGTTGTCAAGTGTTGCCAAGTATGATGGCCCATGAATCTGATTCAGGTAGGAAACATCCAACCTGAAAGACAGCACCCTTCAAGGAGCAGCACTTATTAAATCCACCAGCGCTAGTCCAGCTTTTTCTGTGAAACTGTCTGACTTCAAAAAGTTCTGCAGCCGATTATTCACCTAAAATGACAACAGAGTTTACAGTAAATATGTCTTTAATGTGTATTTTCTGTATTCTAACAAAACATTGGAATCCAGGCGAGATTAGCAGACTTCTAATATATATTTAGCTGGTCCTACTTCTCCAGTTTTAATCTAGGGTGAGGATGTTTACACAAATCATTTTATTCACAGTTGAATTGTTTAATAAAATGTACGGTAGAAAATTAAAGGGTTCAACATGTTTATACGGTGCCTCATCAATGAGGTGAAGTGAAACCACACTGAAATCTCGTGTCATGTTAGCTACGTTAGCAAACAGCTACTGGAAGGTGCCTGTCCAGGTGCCACGCGTGACACAAATCAGTTAAAAATACGAGGAAGATGTCTACTTTCTACTTCACCTAAACGGGAATATTAAATTTGATTCAAGTAACTTATTAAACATTTCGTTTTGTGCCTTCCTGTCTCCATGCTACGTTGCTAACGTCATTCACCTCTTTTCCTCCAGTTCTCTGCGGATTTGTTGATCTTCTTCGTTTTCATCAAAATCTTCTTCCTCTTCGTCCACAGCCCGAGAATAAACCGACAACACTTCACCAAAAAACGTGGCCATATTCGCAGAGTATAGAACCAAAACCAAAGTTTAGCTAGCGAAGCTACCTGAAGCTTTAACTGGTACACAGCACTTCCGCCAGAAATGCCAACAAAATAAAAGCGTCCGAGCAACGTTTAGTCCTTCACAATACAGGACTGTCTCAGAAAATTAGAATATTGTGAAAAAGTTCTTTATTTCCTGTAATGCAATTAAAAAACATGA
>JBAFTC010000017.1:30361049-30374129 GCA_037177435.1 Melanotaenia nigrans
TGTGTGTGAATGGGTGAATGTGACGTACATGTAAAGCGCTTTGGATAAAAGCGCTATATAAGTACTGGCCATTTTACATGCGTTAGTTAAGTCCACATTTGTGGCAATTATTTATTAATTATATTTATAATTGAGTTGAATTACAGTATTGTAACTCAGGTTACTGGGTTCACCTAGCTGAATAGTTTACTATAAAACAACAAACTTGGTGGGACACCAGGTGACCCACAGTGAGTTTGTCCCCCAAAAACTACAAATCCCATCAAAAGTCTGCCTACACTATGGTAACCCTTGGAGGACATACTTCTGTTGTAGATAAATTCCTTCTCAATAATGCTGCTGACATCATTTGACATCATACTCAAAAACCAAAAACATTTTATACCAAAATGGTCTATTGATTCTCTTCTTCTTCTCTGGTTTGTTTCTGTCCCTGGTCACATGTCAGTTCTTCTGCTCAGCACTGCCCTGCGATTTCCAGTAATAAACCTCCGTCTTCTGCGTCAAGCAACAGATAGCTAAGCTCCCTGAAAACCGACCATATTATGCCTTGTGCAATCGATATCATGCAATTTGATTTGATTTATCACATGATTGATCACAACAGGACCCTTAAAGGGGCAATAAGTGGAAATTCATCATTTCTAGATTAATGTAAGAATGTAAAAAATCCCTGTGTGAAGACAAAATGGTTGTTTTGCTCAGTGTGTTTCCACAATCGTTTGCAGACGAGGTAAGTTCGGGGTGGAGGAAGAGGTGGAGGTGTGGCGAGTGACATTTTTGTTTGTTTTGCTTTGTTTGGGTCTGTAGGCATAACCCAGCAAACGTTGTGGTGAAACCATTTTGCTTTTTGCTCCCTTAATTTAGAGACAATTAATTTATGTGCTGAAATCGGACAGTTTGAAATGAAAAAAAAGAGAAAAATGCAGACATTGTGCAAGTTGTTGTAATCTACTGCCACAACTTGATCGTGCACGGCCACAAGTTAATTGTTTTTCCTATCAGTGTCACCAGATGGGCTCCGTATTTCCCAGACATTTATGGGCAGTTGTTAAAAGAAGAGGAGATGCTACACAATGGTAAACATCACCATGTTTAATCATAAGAAACAATACAAACCATTTTGTGACAGCAGTCTGTCCTGTTCCAACTTTTTAGACATGTTTTGCTGCCATCAATTAAAAATGAGCGAATATTTTTCATGAAATGGTAAAATGTCTCAGGTTCAGCACGATATGTTGTTCCTCTTCAATGTGAATTAAATATTTATTAGATTTGCAGATCATCACATTCTGTTTTGATTTACATTTGATACGGTGCCCTAACTTTTCTGGAATTGGGGTTATAATCTTTGGCCTGTTTTGCAACACTTTTCCATTTACAATTCCTTTAGTTGTGAGAAGGTTTGATGTTTTACGTATATTCTAATACCTCTGACAGCATTTCCCACCATATTTTGAAGTTCTTGTGAAGATAAATCTTCGGTCTGAGGTAAACATACCTTGATACCGTTTTACTCATTCACACAATAACTGTAGATACACTCTGCTGTCCTTTTTGGACGGCAAAGGCTTTTCCTTAATACATTTAAACAGGCAGGTCAGATTGCTTGGATCACTGTGTAATCACAGACTCTGTACTTTGCACTTTCCAGCAAACGTAAATCCCTGCCATCTGCAAATCGACGGATGCTTGAAACCAAATTGTCTTCTGAATGATTCATCTTCTTCCACTCCTGACTCTGTGCAGGTTTAGGACTGTCATGGTTGCTGCTCTGCTGGACCCCCAGTTCCTCAATCAGGCTCATGTACTCTACCTGGCCTTCCTGAATGCTCCCTGTCCTCACCTGTGCCTCACCCTACTTACACTCTCTCCAGTCTCTGCTTCCCTGCCAGATGGTCAGCAATACTAACCTTGTTGAGATCCAGCGTTTTCTTGTGTTTCAGACCTCCTGTTATCAACCCTATCACGTCCTTGGATTTCTCTTGCCTGACCATGCCGGATTTATTCTTGTCAAGTATCTATCTGGATATTGACCCCACTTGGAATGACCAGAGTTTTGCCTGCCCCTGATAATTAGTCCTATCTCTGCCTCTCTGTGTATGACCATTACCTGCCCTCATGACAATGCTTTTGGACACTGGATTCATACTTTGATGTCTGGAGATTTTGCAGGTTCCTGCACCACACAGTCTATCCAGATCCTCCCGCCACACTCCATCGGACTGCTCCAAGTTCTCTCTTGCTTCACTAAACCATATTCTGTTCAAACCTTAAAACCTGTGTGAGGCTGAATTTCTGGGTCTTCAGGAGAAACCATTACATAGGACAGCATCAGACCATTCATGCCAGAGGTTTAAATTAGACAGGTGAGGTTGTAATCATTGTAACCAGAAATCTCTGTTTCTAATCTTATAGATCTAAAGGATTGATAAATTTATAAGCACGCTAACTTTTCAAATGCAACTAATTGCTTTTTTAAAATTTACTTAAAGGAATAAAAAGACCAAAAAAATTTAATTTCTAATATATGATCTTTTTGGTTCAAAGAGGGTCAAGGTTGAACATAGTTAGTATAGTATTTCTTAACACAACTGGTCAAATATTTTACAATAAATCTTACTAAATTAGACCATTGCTCGCTTGCTGTAGACTTTTATAGGGAGGAAGGGCCGAAGGAGAGGAGAGAGTAGGCGGCGATTTACATGAACGTACATAAAGACGCGACCAGACCGGCGGGCTGGAGATCCACACAGAGAGACGCTGTGTCATGTCATGCTATACTAGATGGAATTACACCTCTAGTTTTCATAGAGTGAATTCATTCCACCAAGAAATGATGACTTTCTGCTTATTGCCCCTTTAAATAACATTATTTTTCTTATAATTTCATTATTTATTCTTAGTAGGTGTTTTACTGATTGGTTTTTCCTCACTGCCCTTCAGACACCATCAGCCGGCCTGGCTCACTCATTCCTGGAGGTATCCTCAATGCATAAGAAGATTATTTTTCTTTTTGGGGGGCAATGTAGTCTCTTTGTTGAGACCTGGGACCCCTACAGGAAATACAATGAAATGATATTTTTCTAAAAGATGGGAGCGAATAGAAACTGAGAGATGGGAAAGTGAGTGGAGAAAGTACCATATAAATGTTGACAGAATCTGGATTATAACCATACTTTGACCTGGAGTGTTCTTCTTTTGTTTTGTTTATTTTGTGAAAAACTAATAAAAGAAGAGGCTTAAAGACATATCCTCACTTAAACCACGACCGAGCAGAGCTCAGCTTCTCCTCGACTGCTGCAGACGGTGTGACATGTACTCCAAATATAGACGTGTGGGTGAAGGAGAACAGTGCTTCCACAATGAGGCCACACCTCAGCCTACAGAAGCTTTCATGCTTTGTGAAAAATGCTATAAGTCCATGCAAAAACAGTTTAATACAAGTGCAGATAAACAGTAGATGATTTGCAGCTTTACTTCTGAAACTCACATTTAAGGATACTGTATAAATTAAAAAGAAATTATTAAATTTTTAATGTGTAGCTGATGGATGCTACTCTCCCGTGATGCAATGCACAAAGCAAATGAAGGCCATGCACAGCTTGAAAACATTAAAACAGAAGAGCTTTGCACTCTGCCATCTATCTTTCCAACCAATCACAAACACCTTGTTGGGTTTGAACTTTTTTATTTATCAGTTTCACCTTCTTCCCCCTCTTTACCCATTATATTGTTTGCATTGCCTTTCCTGCTCTTATTTGTCTGGTTGTGGTTCTAGCTGTTCCTCATATTCAGATCTTCACTTTAGAGTCTTCACATTGCATAATTGTGATTTCATGGTTGTTTAATGTGGAGGGAAGAATGTGCCACAATGAAATGTTTAAATACAGCATGAAAAAATAAACTGTCCCTTTCAGTGCTTTGACCGGTTGTGTGTGTTTTAGGCATTGTACAACGCAACATTATCCTGTTGGGCTAATAAGATCTACAGCTGGCAGCAACGCCCAAAAATAGGATTATACAGCGTGCCGACTGTCCCGTCTGATCTTCTTCGCTTCCTGTGGAACTCATGAGGCCCACCGACACTCTGTGGATTACCATCTCCACAGGGAGATGGCACAGTTGTTGCAAGGAAAGGAAGCAGCAGCGTTATAGCGAGGCTACGTAGGCGGCCGAGCAAATCACCGCTTGTCAGGGTTGAGGCATTGATGAGGACCCAAATGCAGGCTGACGAAGAGGAAGGAGGTAAACTGGTCCAAAAGTTAAATGTTTTAATAAAGAAGCACTGGAGAACATAGGAAACACAGCAGGTACATGACACAAAGACTAAAATGAACTGGCAAGGTGAAAAGGAACCTAAGGCCTATGTGCACACAGACTAATGAGGAATAGGTAAAATGAATGAGGAAATTAAACCAGCTGCACTAACGGCAGGAAGCAGAAAGTAAAACAGAATGCACAAGCCAAAGAATCACAAACTAAGACAAGGAAACTTAAACCCACAGATTATAACAGTCACTGGCCGTCTCCACTACGCTGCTCTTAACACGGATGTGTTTTCTCAATATTAGTTTCCTTTGGCACTGTTGCTCTTGTAGCTGCAGGACCAGAACAAGAGACCGGGCGGAGAGGAGGCCACGTCTGTAGAACTGGTTATATTCCAACTGACCTCGAGGATTTAAAACTTTGTTTTATTGTTTTTCTTAGATTACTGTTTTTTAGTTATTTTACTGTGTTCTTTAATTGTTTCAATAAATTGTTTTATCATGAACAGCAAGTTTGTTCTTAACAGTGGAAATTATTATTGTGCTGCTATCCAAAGAACCTCACACTGTGGTGTGACATAGCAACTCTTAATATCCAGAAGGCAGATAAATCATTGTTATAATATCTACTTAAAATGTTAAATCATGTATTGCAAATGCAAATATACAAATATATGGTCCAAATGTGGATGACCCCTCTTGTTTTCACTCCCTCTTCACCTCACTCAGATAAAATACTAATTATAGGAAGTGACTTTGACATCATATTGGACAAATACTACTATACTACACTATACAATTCACAATATAATACTACAGGAAGTCATCGAATTTGGAAATCCTCAGAAACATGTAGGATTTTGGTCTCTGTGATGCTTGGCGCTCTCACCATCCCACACTTAGAGAATACACCTTCTTCTCTTCAGTTCACCATTCCTGTTCGAGATTAGATTATTTCTTAACTAGCAGCTCGCTGATGAGCAACATGTCAGAAAGCAGAATCCCTCCTATTAGCATTAGTGATCACGCACCAGTATCATTCACTCTGAGAAATAAGAACAATAAACCAGCAACTAGAAACTGGAGATTTAATACGTCATTACTTAAAGATCCTGAGTTTATCAGCTACTTTAAAAGAGAATGGTCCTTATAGCTAGAAAACAACAACGTGCTAGAAACTTCAGTGTGTGTTCGCTGGAAAGCAGGAAAAGCAGTAATGAGGAAAAATCATTTCCTTCTCCTCCCATTAGAAAAAGAAAGAGGCTTCAAGAATTTCAGAGTTAGAACTCAGAATTAAATCACTACAGGGACAGTTACCATGTCTCCCCAGAAGAACACACACTGAACGATATGTGGACAGCTAAACTTGAACTTAATGAAATAATAGATAAGAAAACATAATTCAAGACTTCACTTGGAGAACTTTGAATATGGCAACAAATCTAGAGCATTCATTCAATGGAAACATAAAGGAATAAAACAGAACAAATAGAGACCATGGAAAATTCTTGCCATTTGATATTTTTACTTTCTAATATGGAATCAGCGGCACAATTTTTTTTTTAAATACCACCAACTTAAATATGATATGTAAAAAATATACCGTTGACCAATCAGGGTACAGCAGAATTCTTGAATCTCAATGTCCAAAAAACTATTATCAAAAATATGTAGACTATCATTTAAGCTAGAAGATTCAATCTCTCTTTCAACTTCAAAATGGGAAGCCGAATTATTCAGCAGCTTTAATCATAACAAATGGTCACAAATATGTTTAAAAAATTTTAAAATGACGAAAATGAAGAATTCAAATATGCAACTTATACATTTCAAAATTTGTCATAGAACTCATTATACAGAACAAATGATTAGTCACAATCAAATATCTGCTCACACTGTAGTGAAAACACAACTGGAAACCCCTTCCATGCCTTGTGGTCCTGCACACCTGTCCGGGGGTTCTGGCTTCAGGTATGTGAAGACCTGTCAACATGGCTTAAATATAATATTCCTGCAAACCCCGCACTTCTGCCATCCTGGCAGAAACAGAGACTGGAGGGGACAGAAAAGGAGGAAACAGCAAAAAGAAGCAAAAAGGAAAGCAGAAAGAAGAAAGAGGAGACAAAATTACAACAGATTGAAGGCAACGACCCTTCAATGCAAACCATTACCAGACAACCCACTGCTACCCTTGTATAGAAACACACCAGAGAATTTCCTACAGCTTTTACAAAAAACAGAGCTGACAGTAATCAAGAGTTCCTAAATAATAACCAAATCATTAAGACATATCACAAAAATGTTATTTTTGTTTCTGTGAGTACCAGATACTCACAGAAACAAAAAAAAAGTATTACTTGGTGTATAACCCACTGGACAATTCAGTGACTGTGTCAGCATGCAGAGTATGAGGAATGAAGAGTGATGAGAGATGAGTGTGATCGTGCAAATGTAACCATGCCTCTGAGGAGACTAGAGGCAGACTATGGCGGCCCAGAGACCCAGGCCATCAGCAGCACTCCGGAGCATGAACCCAGGCAACCCCATCGACCCCGGAACCACCCAGAGGGTGGCAGAGGAAAACCTCAGCCAGAGCCCCCCACGGTCACGGGGCACAGGTCCCAGCAGGCCAAAATTGGCAGCCGCTGGCCCCGCCATGCACCGGCCATCCAGAGCAGCCAGAGCGAAGGGCCCAAAGAGCCCAGAGGCACACCCCCCCAAGGCAGAGGGCCCACAGCATGCCCAGAAGGACCAGGCCCCCCCGAGACGTGGGCCAGCACCCGCCATGATATTCCAGCCGCACACCCCGGAACCAGGGTACCATTGACCAGGGCATCCCCTGGACTGCACTCACCCCCATTCAAAGCTTTACACACTCCTGCCCCTGGCCCATACCCAGGTTCCCGGGGCAGCAACCAGACACCCCACTTTTTTTATCCTAAACTTGCTAAATAATTAGGGCAAGATTTGATAAATATATCCAACCTCAGAAACAGTTGTTGTAGCATATGAAGCTGAGTAAGTTTTGACCAGAAACAAATGAACTGTTTTTGTTGACATGGATTGATTTAATAGGACAAAATATAAAGTTTTACTGTAATGAAATCGTTTTTACTGTGTAGCAATGACTGCTGTTTCCCATGAGGCTGTCCTGTCATGATGTATTTGGAGGGGTCTTAACCTATTTTGGTCATGTTAAATGATTATGTGTATGTATTCTTTTAAAGCTTCAGCAACATCACATTCACAGGTCTACATGTTCATCCAAAGCTGTATTTGTGCCCTTTTCTCCTCTTTGACACCTCCAACAGTTGGTCTAGTTGGATATTCCAGCTGCTAGATAACAACACACCGACAACAACCAAATGGTCAATCCTATCATCAGAGAAAGAAGTCATTATTTAATGATCCTACAAAACTCTAAGTCAAATTCAATACAAACTTCTTTTTAAATCCATTATAACATTTTAAAAATTCAAACCTTGTTCAGTGTCTGCGTAACGCTTGGTTAAACCTGGGAAATGATTTTGTTTGACTGTTGTAAATAAAATTGCATACAAATATGTTTGTCTATTTTAAATTGTGTTTCTGGCTTTTATAGGAGAAATATATTGTAGATTTAGTTCACTGAGATCAGTAAATCTGTGTCAGTCTTTCATGAGTAGAGCATATAAAAGTAAAGGAAGCTACAGTTAGATAAAGCCTTGATAGTTTTTAGTATTCGGACCACAAAGTGTCTGATATTCTAACAGTAATTTCCTGGTCCTACTTGTGGACATGCTCCATCACCAGCGGGCCTCCATGAAAAATGGATGGCTGGTTTAGGGAGTGAGGGTCCCTGGATGATGAACTCACTCTAGATGAGTGCATACTGAAAGATTTATGCAACTATTCATGCACAGTTTAAAGCATGGCATATGTTTGAGGACTCTCAAATGGAGTGATTAAAGCACTTATTTTCATATGCATACAGGTCTGCTTAGCTGTCTAGGTCAAGATGACCCAAAATAATAAAGGAACTCTGTAGCAGAAGTGTAGAAAACTATCCTTCAAGGCCTCTTCAAAAAATTAAGCTATCCAAATCACATCCAAGGCAAGCATATTTTTATCAGCTCACTCTGAGGTGGTTCAAAACTCTTGGCATTGAATGCCCCCTCTCCAGTCTCCATCAAGAATTGCATCCTCTGTGTTTCTTTATAGTGAAGATGCGATGAATCAATCAAAAATTAGGGTGTACACATTCTCACACCCTCCTCTTCAAGCCTTTCATGGTGTTGCACACAAAAAGAGCTGGAGTGACGAATAAAAAAGGAGCTAGTTTAAAATCCTGTCCAATTTCACACCTCTGCACACTGTCTGTCTGGCACCAAACAGCAGCTGGTAAAACAGTAGATTTTCTTTCACTGCTTGCTGGGGCTGGAAATGAGGCTGATGAGAGAGTGAGCTACTACAGGAAGGTTGCCGTCCATCACACCACAACCATGAGCTGAATGATGCCAACTCACTCTGTGGTGGTGAGCTGAGTTACAGAGTTGGTGCCAAGAAAGGAATCTGAAGAGACAACCAAAATATTTCAGTCCCCTCTTTTATATCTGCTGATTCTTCCTTTGCCACTCAAGCAATGGCTGCCTCTTGGACCATATGTTAAACTTTTCTGAAGCCAAGCACCCTAATTGCATGGTCTTTTTATTTCCTACTACCACACATATCAGTTCATTCATGCATGTGAATTCGAAATCATCAGCATAATTTTAAAACAGAATCCATGACAGAAATACCCTCAATTCTTGGTCTGATAAGAGCAGTTTTCATTATCCACAGATGTTTTCTAATCTTTCAGGCAGTTCTTTTGCAAAAATCCTGTTTACAAACGCAAAGCACAAAACTGCGTGCGAGACTCTACAGTTACAGTTTAGAATTTTGTCCATATCTTAACACTTCTGATTGGATTGTGAGAAATCAAACTATCCAATCAGAGAGCAGATGGCTTCTCAACCGCCCACACCAAAGTAGACTCTTAAAGGGGAGTAGAGTTTCAACATGGGCAAAGGAGCGGATACATCTGTTACTAATGCAACAGCGGCTCCCCAGAATCCAAGCACCATTGAAACAGTTGCTGCAGCACACGGAGGGCTACTGGAAGAGAGCGAATGGGTGGAGAAAAAGTTATGGTTTGCAGAGAGAAAGACAGTCCCAATTACCTGCTGCTGGACTCTCAGACTCCATAATATCAGTTTCTGTTAGAGTGCAATTTCTGTCACTAATAGACTATCTTTGTACATATGTGTGTTGTTGCGTTGTTTGAGTGTCTCAGTCAGAGTTAAACAGCACCTTCTCTCCGATGCAGCAGAGTAGGTGCAGCACACGAGTTCTGAGCAACATGTCTTCTGTGTGTTCTTTAAGTTACTACATAAGGTTGACTACATATGTGTGAGGGATGTCTACATCGGCAGAGGCATCAGGATGGAGCGCATTGATGAAAAAAGAGAGAGAGAGAGAGAGAGAAATAAAGAGAGCCAATAGTTTATCACATTTACTGCAGATCCATACTGAATCATTTCGTTTTGTCAGATAACGTTACAAACTTAATCATATTCATTTTGTCAGAAATTGTCACACCTAGTGTCATTCAATAAACCACTCTGGTGCCATCACCTAACTTTAAAATTGACCTACTTCCCTTTAAGAGCCTGCGGCGGTGCATAAGAATGGGAAGCTGTCTGCTCTCTGATTGGATAGTTTGATTTGTCACCATCCAGTCAGATAGAAGTGTAAAGATATGGACAAATTTTGCAACCACAACTTCAGAGCTTTGCATCAGTGAACAGGGTTTTCACAAAAGAACTTTTTTTTCCCCACAAATAGAAATCATTTTCACAACCATACAAACCCTTTTCTGCCCATTTGCAAACTTGAAAATTTCAGGCAGTTTTTACAGGATGACAAGCTTGATTTATAGATGCAAACTAAAATTATCTGCAAACATTCCTTTACAGCTGCAAAAACTTTAGGGCTTAATTTTGAGCCCACACAACAACAACATAGAAGAAAACATAAATAAATAAATGGATGGAGAAAAACGTAAGAACAGTCGGACAAGGGAACGTTATCTAGACAAAATATAAACATTAAGCAGAATTGGCTCATACGAGCGTGAAGAACAGTCTCAAAATCATCATTATATTTTCTTTTGTCATGTAGTACTGTGGTAGTTTGTAGAACAAATCTGTCAAGCAAAATATGGCACACAGACCATGTTCTGCATTTTAGGATGCTGGACAGTACAGAATAAAAAAAAAAAAAAAAAGAACAGTCCCAAAAATGTAGGATGTGCACGGCTCAGTGAGGCACCTGCAGCCAGTAAGGTTTGATTCTGTGGTTCCTGTAAGTTGGATATTTATGCACATGCATGGTGGTCAATGCACAAAATTCACAAAACATTTTATTAAGTAACAGTTTTCTCTCCTTCATAGCAACTGCCTAACTTAGTGGTACTGTGCTGCCTAAAATAGTGTATTTGGTGCGTACATCTCCAACCACCCTCTCAACCTGAGGTGTGCTAGCCGTCTGGTCTCATCAAGCTCCTCATCCAGCTGACAGCATCCTCCAGTGAAAGTAGGTGTTTTAACTTCAGCACATGCTAAGACAGTCTTTAATGTCAAACCCGAGGTCTCCCAACACCCACAATAATTTAAATAATACATATTTTACATGTTCTATGTAATAAACAATGTCGACACGGATCACACTATGGAACTACTGGAAAACATAACTAACAGTGAGGCAAACAGTGACGTTGCAGGAAAAAGAAAGAATGCAAACTAAAGTCATCAATCACTCCACCTTCACGTACAATTAATGCTGGCTTTCTACTGAAAATGCTTTGAACAAATAAGCATACCTGCTGAAATGTTGAATCCGTGCCACCTGGTAACATCGGAAATGGGTTTTTGTTTCCTGATTTGAAAAACGAAAAAAAAAAAAAAAACAATACCCTGTCACAATGGTTCGTCACTACAGTCATAAGAATGGTTGTTCTTTAAAACACAAGCTCTCACCATTGCTGAAAAATATAACAAGCTGCGACTACACAGTCGGCTATGCCGTTTGTTTCTTTTCGGTTCAATTTCTTTTCCAACATGGCACCAGTGGTCCACGCTTGCTTTCAGCTCTTGACTTGTTTTCGTGTTTGTCAGTTTTTCTGCAAAATACCAACTCTGCTGATTTATGATCAGTCTTCTTAAACATCCCCGGCTGAGCTATTTTTTCAACAAAACCTGTGTAGCCAGGGAAATACTTTTCCTCCCTTCCTGGACGTGATACCGCTAAGCCTCCGATGATTGCCCTTCCTTCTTCCACATAGCAGACGGGGTAAACATAGAGGCGTGGCGGTAAAGTTTCAGGCATTCCTGAGAACCTTCCCAGCGATGGATCTTTACACTTTTCTTTGCCGACAGACTGGATTCTCATTGTTTCAGCTTTGGGCATTCCCTGGTGCCATCCTTCTGCATCGCAGAATCAGCATTGATAGTTTCACTCGCCTTGCATCTGGAGATGTGGAGTGAATCTCCAGAACCTTCATCCGCTGGGATGAGCAGCCCAAAAAGACAAATCAGGTTAGCGCTGGTAAATTTCCTGATTCATGCTGGTGACTGAAACCTGGATGAATGTTGGTGAATTATGCCCGTTTTCTGAGCTATTCCCTCCCAACTGTAGTTTCTTTAACTCTCCCCAGACAGGGAGAGGAGGTGGAGGGCTAGCTTCTCTTTTAAAAACTGTTAACTGCTGCCAGCTAAAGACTGATGTCTTCACTAGTTTTGAATTATAGTTCTATCCACTCTGAAATTCATTTAATGAGTGCCGAGAAATAAATTAGACTAAAATCTTTATAAATAAAGATCAACTTTTTGGTCAATTTAAGCAAAATTCCAGTGTTTACCTGTTGAGGAGAAACTTTGCCAGCTCTGCACCCGTCTTGAAATTAATTAGGTCTCTCAGACTTCTCCACCTTTCAAAAAATTCTCCAATATTTATCCTCGTTTTATTCCGTTTTTGGTTGTTTTGCTTTTTTAGGAGGATGCCGAGGCTTTTTAGGTTTTTCTGAAACTATTTCTGGTCCGCTTTACTAGCTTCCATACCTGCACGCTGCTGCTCTTTTGCCGACATAAAATACCAAACGCTGCACTTTCCTACTTTTTTATTTTGGGGAGTCGTGGGGAGTCGCTTATGATTGGTTACAGGGCTCCAGACTGCGACCAAATGGTTGCATTTTGCGACTAAAACGTGAGACAGTACGAGGGAATTTTTCATCTACTCACGCAATGGTGACCAATACATATGCAGGTCTTTTTCTTGAAGTAGTTATAACTGAATTTATTTTGTCGCTAACAAACTTCTGCTCCCCTCTTCAGCCCAGCAGATCACAGTAATGCGCAAATTAGCTGCTGGTTTGCCGACTTAAACTAAGGCCAGGCTTACACCAAACGATTTTCACGGTCGCCGACTAAAAACAGAAGTCTTCAGGAAATCTTTGCAGTCTTGCTTGAGTCACAGCGCTCCCGTAATCTCGGTCATTAGGTGTGAGCTGGTAATCTGCACCGTTTAATGTCAATCTTTCTCCAGTCTTGGATCTGCGACAATTTCTAAGGCTGGGCTCACACCAGAAGACTTTTAAAAGATTTGCAAAGACTACCAGCTCACATCTAATGACCAATGTTTAGAGTCTTAAGTCTCAGTCTAGTCTCAGACTGAGATTTGACAAAGACTGTGAATCTATAGGGTCACAAATTACAAGACTGCAACTAGATTCTTT
>JBAFTC010000017.1:30391433-30403679 GCA_037177435.1 Melanotaenia nigrans
CACGAGTGAGGGAAGGATGGAGTGGAAGATCGACAGGTGGATCGGTGCGGGGTCCGCAGTAATGCGGGCTCTACGTCGGTCTGTCATGGTGAAGAGGGAGCTGAGCCAAAAGGCGAAGCTCTCTATTTACCGGTCGATCTACGTTCCTACCCTCACTTATGGTCATGAGCTGTGGGTAATGACCGAAAGAACGAGATCTCAAATAGAAGCGGCCGAAATGAGTTTCCTCCGCAGGGTTGCCGGGCTCTCCCTTAGAGATAGGGTGAGAAGCTCAGTGATCCGGGAGGGACTCAGAGTAGAGCCGCTTTCCCTCCACATCGAGAGGAGCCAGATGAGGTGGCTCGGGCATCTGGTTAGGATGCCTCCTGGACGCCTCCCTGGTGAGGTGCTCCGGGCACATCCCACTGGAAAGAGGCCCTGGGGAAGACCCAGGACACGCCGGATGGACTACATCTCTTGGCTGGCCTGGGAACGCCTCGGGATCCCCCCAGATGAGCTGGTGAATGTGGCTGGGGAGAGGGAAGTCTGGGTTTCCCTGATTAGGCAGCTACTCCCGCAACCCGACTCCGGATAAGCAGCAGAAAATGGATGGATGGATGGATGGATGGATATTGAGTTTTACTGTATATTCACAGACTTACTTGTTAGTACAGCAGCTTCCATATGTGTGTGTTTGTGTGCTTCCAAAGAAATACAATAATTGAGCACAAAACATAAGGAAGCTTGTGTTCTGTCAATCATTTCTGCCTATTATTAAAACCAGTTGGTCTTGCATTATACATCATTAGAAAGCCTGATTAGTCCCTTCTACAACAAGGTATAACTTCTAAGGATTGTGTATCTGTAGAATGAGGATGAGGGTAGTGTCCTTCAAAACTGTGCCAAAATTCCCTGAATTTTCACTCTTGTTGAGAGATTAAATGCTGCCAGGTGTGTCAGCCACAGACGTATGACTGGAACCTGACTGACAGACATCAGAATAAGATTCTGGAATCTCCATCTTCCAGGATCACCATGAATTTGGGAGTGGAGAGGATTAAATGACATTATGTGAGTCCAGATCTCAAACCACATTAACACTTGTGGGATCAGCTTTGGTCTGTTGTTCATGCTAGAGTAACCAACACAACCACGGTGGCTGACCTTCAACTCCTGGTGGATGGATGGGATGCCACCCCACAGTTAAATGTGCCCAGACTGGTGATCAGCATGAGGAGGGTGTACCAAGCTGTGTATGGATCTTCTACTGAGGTACCCGGCAGTGTAAATTGAATAAAGTGTAAAAATGGCCAATATATGTTGTTACTTGCTATTGTAGGAGAGAGAACCCAGTTCACCAAGAAAGCCAAATCAGGAGTGAAAACCAACAGGAGAATGTTTCAGCGGAATATATCACGTTTTTAGGACGTACTAACACGTTTAGCTCATTCCACAGAAGCACAAATTATTTATAATACAACACCAGAGAGAAATACTCAACCAAACACAAATTTCCTTATTTTCTTTTTAGATGTATATCAGTTTATAATGTTGACCATAAATCTTAATATCAAACAGCAGAAGTCAGTTTACATAAAAGTTTAACTCTTCAGTTTTAGCGTGGGAAAAAAAAAATCAGCTTTCTTACATGTTCAAAAGAAATGCGCAAGAAAGTCTCAGAAGTGAAGTATCGAGGAGTGAAACCAGGAATGTTTTGTTCTTGTTAGTCTTATGGGAAAAAGAGAAGAGGTGGAAGGAAGCATGTAATTAGGCATGTCTTCACCCTCCACTCTCCAGAGGACACACAGGACAGCGAGTGCTGCAGCAGCGGCTCTAATCATGATTTATCAAAGCAGCATGCAATCTCATAAACTTTCTAGATTAATATCATTAAAATGCTAACAGGGCCTAAAGCATGCCTGTGTATGAACATCTCTGCTAACAGCAGACCCAAACACACACACAGAGAAATATGACTTTCAATCAGTTCCACAAGGAGAGGTTCGCGGAGTTTAGACCAGAGAGAGAATGCGGAGAGCTGTGATGGCCAAAACAACCAGGATAAAATATATGAATGAAGATTTTCTCATGCTTGAATGAAATGTTTTAAGGAGCACTGCTTCACCATCTTGTCATTGCCTCGTAAAGTCGAATGATTAGCCACCTCCTGCACTTAAAAAACAGCCAGTGACGAAATACAAGCTATCCTACATGGTGTTGAAATGTGAACCTTTGGTGGTGAAATTCAGATGTTCAGTGAAGGATCTCAGAAAGCTACTGAGATCTGGCATGCAGATACTTTCCTCTCATCATTTAAACAATCACAAATTTACGTCATGACCTGCTGATTAATAAAGTAAATTTAGAGCCCTGATCTCAGGACTCTGATGCCGACTTACCTCCACCAGCTGCCCTGAAACCTTCTCACAGAGCTCTGTCCACAGAGCGCCACTCAGCAGCTGCTGGACGTCTTTACTCTGCATCGCCCGCAACACCAACACACACGCTTGACCCTAAGCACACATTAACAGGTAGTTGCATGAACATGTCCACTCTATCTTTACACATACTTTATGACTTTACACTACTAAACAGACACAACATATTTATTAATTAAATTTTATTAGTTTATTTTTAAAGGCTGAAAACTGGACTGATTTCAGGTCGTATATTCATGATAGTAGTGTTAACCTTTTATTACGTTCTAAACTGTGAGTCTAAAGGATAAGATGTGGCAATCATGGAAATTATTCTTCAAAACGATACAAGAGGAGCCTTTTCATTCTTGATGGAAGTTTAAATTATCATCATCTTCCTAGGCAATAACTTAATGACAATGCTTTCAATAATTCCCCAAAAAAACAAAAAACACACATGTAAAAGAAAAAAAAAACAGATGCAGTTTTTACTTTTTATTTTTTACAGAGTTCTCTAAAATAAACAGCAGGTCAAATTTGTCCAGAACCAACAGATAACCCAGTTTTCTTCTTCGTTGTTTGTTTTGACTTCTTCAGTAATTTTTCAAGATGTGAATACGTAATGAAAAAGATCTGGTTTGTTTAACTAGTGCAGTGTGAAAGCAAACTGGGTTCGGGAGAATGCTGCAACCCTCAATCGTACAGAGCCTAGCGGACTGGTGCAGTCCTGGTGTGAATGTGCCCAAAAACTTTCATCAAATTTCACAAACATCCAACCAGAGCTCTGCAACAAGTCTGTTGATGGTTGCTAGAAGCTTCTGTTGAGACACAGCTCGCTGAACGCTTTCAACTAAATATAAGTGTGCCGTATTTAGGGGTCCAAGCCCATGAAGCAGCACAGGAGCCCGTGAAGCCCGCGAAGCATGCACTACTTATTCTATTCGCGTTTTTGTATTCTTTTTATTCCACTCCTAAAAATGGTTGTCCAACCTAAACTATAACTCCAGTAATATAGGCATTCGTAAGAAAAAAAACCAAAAAACACTCATCAGCCACTAGGTGGCAGTATTAGGAGGGTAGCAGGTTTTAGCATCTAGCTCCTGAACAATAAGAAAACATATCCAAGTACCTCACATTATCACATTCCTTGCATGAATCCGAATGTTGTTCTAATTGACACTTTCTTTCTCAGAATTTGTCCTGAATCTTAGACAAACTTTGTATTTTTCACAAACATTTAATGAAATGCATAAATTGCAAAAATATGTTGAATTTGGTCAAATATTAATGAAGACACTCCAATGTTATTTGAACATATCAGACACACTTTGGGTTATGTCAGATTAGTTTCAGAACTTTTGAGACACGGTTTAAAATGCAGGACTTGCTGCACAGTACAAGTTGTATTTGTAACTTTGAGTTACTGGGTAGTCCAAACCATAACTTTAGAAATATATAGACATTCGCATTCTGTGCCCGGATGACACCGCAGATAGAAAAAGTTACACTGGTCAGCCAAAAGATGGTGCTATACCAGTGGTCAGTACATTTTGTCCCACTTCTCAAACTGTATGTCTCAGCAACAAAAACGTCACCTCGCCTTGTATGGTGTTAGCGAGACCTCTCTAGTGACTTTTTTTCTTTTAAAGCAACTATCAACACATTTAGCGACTTTTTCTGGTGTTAATAAAGACTTTGAGACAGAGATGAAAACACCTCTTTTACTCTTCTAAATGAGTCTCAGATGCTACTCAGATGCAACCCGTCCTGAGGCGTGCACAGGAGGCTCGTCCTCGTGCAGCTGCAGCAGGAGATGCTCTCTTCTGCATAAAAACCAGCATGAAAATGATTTGTCCAAAGCTGCTACTGTCTTACAGTCAGATAACGCATTTTTAACATAGACTAACCTAGAAATTATTCTAGTTTAGAAAGGTAGATATTAACTAGTTTGTTCTGTTGTTTACTTGATCTCGTATCTAGTATTGGGAAATAAAGGACACTTATGTAATTAAGTACACTAACTAGTGATTAAAGTTTTTTCTAGTTTAGTCTTTTTTGCACCACAGTAAGCAAACAGAATGCAAACACTGTATGAGACTGTATCTCTGCGCTATTAAAAAACAGAAGCTGATAAAAATGACAGAAGGTAGCTGTTGGAGAAAACACAGACTTATCCACATTTCCAATAACCATTCGAGAGCTGTTTGTATTGATGAATATTGATGAAAAAAAAACCTGCTGACTCCTGACGATTATTAAATGAAGTTATATGGCACTATAACTCATGCATTTTAAAATCTGTCTGCAGTTTAAAAAAGAAAAAAGAAAATAAAGCTTTTACCTGTTGATGCTCTCTGACCCCAGATGTGATGTTCTGCACTGCTGCATCTAACAGGTTCACACATAAAACCTGGAAAAAAACAACACAAGAGTCATTTCCTACAAGATGACCTAAACTTACCCTCACCGGGTATCTGTGTGCTGCTTTCCGGCTGTGCTGTGGTTTTGTTCCGACCTCCATATTGGGTCAATTCACATGGGGACTGTGTTAAACATGGTGCGCCCGCGAAAATGAGAGAATCTCATTCTCTACTTCCAGAATAAACGTCTCGTCGTCCATGTTGGAAAAAACATAAAAAAAAATAAAAAAAAAAAACACTGAGACCCCCTGACCGATAATGATGTAATGCTTACTCAGTTCAGTGAGCACAAATCAACACAAGGGCTTTTATTTTGAAATTCACTAGATGCTTTTACATTGCTACCGTGTCTGATTTCCTATCTGGCCCTATTGGAATTGCTAAGATTGACTCATTCTGGACGTGTGCTCAAAAATAGATTCGCTGCGTATGTTTAGCAGAAAGAGCTCGTGTTTAGAGAGCTTCTGACATGCACTACAGTGCGCCCAGTGTAAACTAAACTACTGGCTAAAACAGCCGTGAATAGCTGCGGAGGCCACGGCGCAGCACATGCACCCGGTGGACGTGCAGTTTGAGATGTGTAACTGAACTCACCGGAAATCTCGCAAACAAGTCTGTGAACATCTGAGTGGTCATGGGGCTCTTTCTCCTACTCATGAAGGTGCTCAGAGCGTCTCTGAAGATTCCGGAGACTCGATCCACATCCATGTTTCCCATGAACTTCAGCTGCATAAAAAACGAACGAGCCAAGAGATGTCAGACAGGTACAAAAACACAGGGGAAAATGATGAAGAGTCATGGCTGAATCCCATTTAGCCTGGTCAGTGTCAGAGAACTGATTCACAGTCAAAACAAGAATATATCAATTCAACTGATTTCTAGGGTAAAACTTGATTCAAATCTTTTTGTTTGCCTATTTTTGAAGACAATGCAAATTGTTTTAGGTCTTATTTCAATTCATAGGCTGATCTGGACTCTGCGGCATTTTGAAAAAGGAAATAAAGACATGCTTGAACCTGAAATCTCAATGCAGCCGACATCTCATTTTCAAGAACAGTAGCAGACATTCACATTTTCTATCTCTGTAGATTCTGCAAATGTAGTAAACCTGTACAACATTATGATGTAGTTACAATGTACTGGGACACTAAAACGAACAGGCAGTCTTATATGATTAATACTATCATAGATTATTATTAGTATTGTTTTTATTCTTTTTATGGATTTATTTTTCTATTCACCACTTGATTTTACCCTCTGTACTCATCCATATTGTTGTTGTGATTGTTGATTTTGTTGTCTTGATTGTCCCTTTTATGTTATACTGCACTGCAAACCCAAATTTCCCCTTGAGGGACAATAAAGGAATTGAACTTAACAATAGTAATCATCTTTCAGCTCAGCAGTAAACAACTTTCATTCATCTGTAAAAACCTCAAATACGGCAAAACTTGGACAGGTATAACCACCAGCATTGACTAATACTAAAAAAAATAAGCGCAGTTTTGAAAATGTACTTAAATTCTTAAACTATGTAGCTCTGTGTTGTGTAGCTCAACTGGTTGAGCAGCTGCCACATGTACAGAGGCTACTGCTCTTTGGTGCAGCTGGCCCAGGTTCAACTCCTGTTCTGGGGCCCATTACTGCAGGTCATTCCCTGCTCTCTCAGACCCATCCAAAAGGACAAATTAGGACTGATCATAACTACAAATCACAAGTCAATAAAGAAAATAAAAACTAGAACTTTAAAGCAGTTCATGACTGTCGACACTTGTTTGTTGGGTCCCTCAGGAATCCATTTTGTTCAAACGCCACCTGCTCCCCCTGCAAATGTTATTCCACTAATATGCTGATGACACACAGCTATACTTTAAAACAGTTCATCAGTATTACTCTCCACACTCAACACCTGTCTTGAGGAGATAAAGGTGTGAAGTAGGCCTGAAAGATTTTGATTGTGATGTTTCAGAACAAGACTACAATTTGGTTTCTGACTGAATCTTCTGAATTCCAGCTACCGTTCAGTGTTCACGCAGAAATTAGGGCTGGGCGATATGACCTAAAAATAAAATCTCTGATTTTTTTTTTTATAACCAAATACGATTTCCAAATTTAATAGATTTTTTTTTATATTTTCTTTTACAAAACATGAATAAACTTATTAAAAACATTTAGTTAAACCAATGCCAGCAAAAATAAAGCATATAATGTTGTAACTTTTCCACCATATAAACGACTTCATATCTTACATAGAAATATGCGACAAAATGCATCCATGATCTCTTTCCGTTTGGATTGTTATCATACAAGATCCACTGCAGAAATAATTCCCCTGATGAAGATTGTCTCTTAACTAGAGTTTGTGGGTTAAGTTGACTTCTGCATCTCGTAAAGAGCAGCATTTCTCACTGCATTTATACGCACAGCTAATTCCCAGGCAAGAAAATCTGTCAGACAAACACCGTTCTGGTGTGGAGGGAGGACTAAGTCTGCTGCTAACTCACTATGGAAAATAATCCAGATTTTCATAAAAATAAATTGCCAGAAATTGAAAATTCGATTTCTCGATTTTATCGATTGATCGTCCAGCCCCAGCAGAAATATATATTTTTGACATGAAATAACGTCACAATATGAACTGCTCTGTTCTAGCAAAGATGCAAATTTGAGATATGTTAAGCTTAACTTACCAACTCCAAGATATGTGTAGTCAAAACTCAAAAACCTGAAGGTTACATATCCTTTAGGACAGGCTAAAACATTGTTCTTGAAAGTAAAAACTTAACAGTCTGATGTTATCTTATTTACACCACAGCACCTAATTTCTCTACATACTTTCTGTACTGCACACTCTGAATTCCCCCACGATGCCACATACACAAAGGCATGTGCACATACACACAAATGTGAGCACAGCAGCAAACAGATTACGCATGTCAGACAATATGTTGCTTCAGTTACCTGAAAAATCACAAGAAAATTTTTATTTTATTTTTTTTAACAAGAAATTTTAGAAGCTGGACTGTTATCTGTCCTTAGTTTTTGCCGACACTCATGAAACTGAAACGAGTGGATTTGTAAAACCACGGACGCTGCAGGTCTGAAACCTGATCAGGTGCCTTGTAACATGAAAATTAATCATGCTTCTTGTGATTTGCTAATTGCAATTAAACTGTGATTTCAGTTTTAAAATTATTAATTGTTCTGTCCTAATATGGAGAAATCATCACTTCCTACAGCTGAATAGTTCCAACCCTCAACAAACTCAAAAATCATAAAAAGCATTGCTTTCTCTGGCCACCACATTCCCACCTTATCAGTAGTCACAGACCTGAGTGGGTGTTATGGTTTGATCTTCATCTAAGCCAGTGGTTCCCAACCTATCCTTGAGAGCCCCCTTAATGCAAATATTAAAAAGCCGAGGACCAGCCTTTGCCTGATGCACAATCAGCTCTTGATTTACTGGTCGATCTACGTTCCTACCCTCACCTATGGTCTCTAGATGTGGGTAGTGACCGAAATACCAAATACAATCTGAAACTGACAGGACAGAGGGTGATCGCTATCTCTTATCGATCGATTCTCTTAGCTTTCCTGTTTGTCCTTTCAGTGCAGATATTCAAATCTTGCCTGCCATCACAATGTGTTGTTTAAATTGGTTTTGTTTAACTGTTTTTAAATTATTTAAATCCTGTTTAAATTGTTTTTGCACTTACAGCTTAAGTGATCAAACCAAGCAGAGAGATGAAATGGATCTGGATTTGTAAGCCATACACAAGTTCAAAAATCTGAGGACGGACTCCAAGACAGCTTACGCGTCTGAGAGTCCCTATGATCATTTCTTGAAAATATGTTGTTTTTTCAGAAAATCTCAGCTGGTGTTCAAGAATTGTCCCAAGATATTTAAAAATTTCCACAGTTTCAACAAGGTGCCTGCAGCTGACAACCTGGATGAGCTAACAGACACTGTGACGCCTGACATCAGCTTCTGTCAAGACAGATGTGGCCAACAAACCTTTTCAAGCAGGGAGTTATGGTCGTAATTCAAGGACTGAGATATCCGGCCGTATGTTTTGACACCTCTGCCATGTCTTGCCTTCCAACACTGCAATGACAGCATCTGCCATGCCCACGTCGTGCCCACCAACTAAACATTTTTATGTTTGTCAACGTGGTTCATCAGGATCTCTACCGCACACCCTAAAAAAATCCGCTTCTTCATGGACTCCTCAATGAGTGATCAGCCGGTGATGCTTCTCAAAAGAAAATGTCCAAAACTTGTGGATACAAAAGAACAATTACTTTATACTAAAATAAAACTAAACTGACATCTTCTGCCCGTTTTCCTTTCAGGTCAGTTGGTTTTGTTTGTCCCACCTTACAACATTTATGTAGTCAATATGGCTGTACCAAATAAAGAAAATTAACCTTATTTTTATTTTCAATGAAGTAACATGTAGGAAACTTGCTTTATTTGATTTCTTTTGGTTGTTGTACACTGAGGCAGACTAAAATTGACACAGCAAACCTGTGACCCAGTACGAGGCCAAAGGCATTCCTTTGTAGATATAACATACCTGCCCCTTAGTTGTTCTGTTTATCCTGGTCAGACAAGGCAAATATCTTTGCACAGGAAGGCTTTTGAGCTCTCATGTTGTTTTGGGTAAAAAAGAAAAAGAATAATAAACCAGAAAATATGCAGATTTGATTGATATGTACGATACATAATATCTGTGCACACACTAGGAAGTACCAGTCTTAACATATAGCATAGTAAAATCAAAGAGAGAAACTCAGCTAAAAGACGACCAAGCATTGCCATCCAAATGAAACACAATTCAAACCCCAATAATTATATGGGAACGTAACAAAAACATAAGAGCACTGTCCACTTTAGAGCTTCGGCTAGTTTCCCCACTTCAAGCAAACCGCACAAGCTAGGTGTTGTATGAAAGCAGAAACTCTGTCCATCATCAACATCGGCTGCTGTGCTCCGGAGATATTCATCTCTAAAACTGTTTAGATTAACTTTTCTTTAGCTTTTACTTTTACACAGTTCCTCTTCAGACATTATTTTACAAATTCCTAGATCCTTTGGCATTTACTGAAAGTAATGTGGTTTTCTTTCAGGAGGAGACAGCCATTTACATTCTAAAGTGTCTTCCGGGTGAATTTACCTTTCTGTTGATTCGGTAGTAATCTCACATGTCTCGGCTTTCTTTTGAGACCAAGGTCATACATACAGCCCTTGTAGTTGTGAAAATATACTTAATCTATTATGTGTCTGTAATTTAAGACAGGAAGCAGAAAAAAAGGCCTTGTGTAGAATTTTAAAGGCGTTTCTACAAAATATGCGTATGCTTATGTCATGGTTGACTCCAGTCCATTGATCAGGCTCATCAGCTCACCTGGAGTCTCCCGACTGCTCCCTCGTCTCACCTGTGCTCTGCTCTACCCTCTCCAGTCTCTGCTTCCCTGCCAGATGGTCAGTTGCTCTGTTGATATCCAGCCTTGCTTTATGTTTCAGATCTCCTGTCATTGACCCTGTTCTGCCCACGGATTATCCTTGCCTGACCCACGACGGACTGTCTTCAAATCTCTCTGGATATGCCTGAAACGACCATGAATTCTTGCCTGCCCGGATAAGTAACTGCCTCTCTGTTTTTGACCTCTGCCTTCCCTCTTGACCTTTGATCTTGGATTTTGGATTTAAGCCTTGCTGTTTTGGAGTTTTGCAGATCCCTGAATGCCACGGTCTGCCTGGACCCTTCCACCACAGTCCATAGGATTACTCCTATGTTTCCTGCTCTGCCTCCCCTGTGAAATAAATCTGTTTCTGTTAAAACCTTTACTTTGGTTTGAGGTTGAATTATCGGGTCTTCTGAGTAAATCTTTACAGCTTAAAGGAGGCCAGGTTATCCAGGACACTTTGTGACCCAGTAGAAATACAAGAACAGACGTGGAACCCGTCTGCTGCAAAGCTGGACATGATATGAAGGTGAAACAACAGTTACACCTGCTGCCACGTTAACATTTCATGGCCATCTGGATACTACACAGCTTTGAGACCTCTGAGCTAAAGGAATGCATGACCTAACTCATGTGATTTGTTTTGGGTAAAAATACAGCAAAGACAACTCGTGAGCTCGGGTTAAGATGAGTACATCAAAACTCATCTTAACCACAAATTAATTTAGAGTAAACATACGTCGTTTACTGCAGCTCCATCAGTTGTCTGCTCCTCTGTCGTCTCAGCAGGAAGAGCCCCTCGCAGCACTTTCACCACATACAGAGACGCACTAGAAAAAAAAAAAGTACAACTTCAACAATACATATCCAATTATTCAAGTACAGATTCTACTTCTGTCATGAGTCTGGTGTGTGGAAAGACTCGGCATCATTTTCTGTTCAGCTTTGTCTTTAAACATTGATACGGTACCTGAAGTAGTACAGGCACACCGAAGAGTCCGACAGCTTCTGGGCTTTAGTCATCAGTTTTTCCAGCAGGTCATGGAGCTCCCCCTGCCTGTCACCAGCAGTCCTGCAGTAGACTTTCGACCTACACAGCTGGTTCCTAAAAGAAAAGAAACATCACACACGCTGTCAATATTTTACAGCTTTGTATCATCTCCTACAACTGGGTGACATAAAGCTTTTAAAGCTAGACTGACGTATAAATACTGATCCAGACCAGCACAGGCTGCAGGACTGAGTGAGAAGCCTGATGTAATGTCACAGATATGAAGACTATAGTACACATTTTAATTACGCCAATTATGTAAAAACATTTTTGAGTTAATGTCATAATTTATTATGCTATTTTTGTTACTGGCTTAGCATGAAAAAAAACTTTGAAAATGTAATAATTGCAGTTTATAAACAATCTCAGGTATACAAGATTTATTTTAATTATTGGCAAGTTATGATGTTATCTGCAACTCTGCTGAGCTAAAACAAGCAAACTCCCAGCAACTTCGTTCTGTTTCCTCAACATTTTTTATTAACTGTGGAATCCCGTTTCAATCTGTATTAAAACAAAAATAATTTGTTATTCCATTTAAAGTAAAAAAATGGATTAAATAAATCTTTTAAATATTTATATTTGAAAAGTCCGTCCCAATGTTCAGACCTAAATCTATAGCAGGGCTTCGTCTTACCATTTGTGGCCTCTACTGTGGAACGGCCTACCCGAGGCCCTTAAATCTCTAACTGCTGCCTGTTTATGTAGCTTTTATAACTCTGCTCTCTTTTTTCTTAACTCCAGTGGTTTCCCCATGGCGGCTGTCCACATCAAGAGCTACCCCGGCTCTGACTGTGGGGTCTACCTGGGTCTGGGGGGGTTTCCTGTGGCCTTTGCAGCAGCGCCAAGATCCATAAACAGAAAATGGCCAGCCACTCTGGCTAGAACAGCTTCCCGTTTCTGGAGCAGT
>JBAFTC010000017.1:30427475-30440391 GCA_037177435.1 Melanotaenia nigrans
ACCTGCCTAAATGGCTGGGCAGAACAAATTCATGGCATGGAGATGACTTGATGATGGCACAATCTCCCACCTCTGCACTCGGCCCAGGAAACCCGGGAAAACCCAACAACCCGAGCCATGTGGCGTGAGAGTCCAGTAGGTACTAGTGGGAAAGGGTCATATGTCATCTCATCATAACGATTAGACATCCTGGTGAATACAGCAGAAACATTAGCTCAGGTTCAAATTTGCTCATGTGTCGTCAGCTACGTGTTTGTCAGTCACAATCTTCATGAGTAAAAAAGAAATCAAGATTTTTTTTCATCCATCCATTTTCTTCGGCTTATCCAGAGTCGGGTCGTGGGGGCAGCTGCCTAAGCAGGATAACCCAGGCTTCCCTCTCCCTAGCCACATTCACTATCTGGAGGGATCCCGAGGCGTTCTCAGGCCAGCCGAGAGATGTAGTCCGTCCAGCATGTCCTGGGTCTTCCCCGAGGCCTCTTTCCGGTGGGACGTGCCTGGAACACCTCACCAGGGAGGCGTCCAGGAGGCATCCTAACCAGATGCCCGAACCACCTCATCTGGCTCCTCTTGATGCAGAGGAACAGCGACTCTACTCTGAGCCCCTCCCGGATCACCCCATAAACTTTAATTAACCCACACAAAGGCAAAAGTTAATGAAAACGACTTGGCAGTGTTTGGTGGATATTAAGACAGGAAGTAAACAGTTTGTCCTTGAAGCAGGAAAAGATTTGGGTAATTATGACGGTTTACTGGAGTTACAGCATCTTTTCAGCTGCTGATCTTGTGGGATGTCTGAACTGTTCAGGACCTACAAAAGTGGACCAAGAAGAAAAACCCTCATTTCTAGCAGTAGCTTCCATTTTAGAATTAAATTAGTTACCATGTAGTTCTTCGATACTGGACTAATCTCAGGTAGCCAAACGATGCCTAAAGATCCTTTAATGTTTGTGATGTACATATAGCACGTCCACACTGTTAGCTGGTGGTGACTGTGGAAGGTAAAAGCTCTGAAAAAGTAGTGGATTTTCTAATTTACAATTGTGTTTTAAATCAATCAGAGACCTGCAGTCGACTCACCTGCCCCAGAGCCAGGCTGAATCCAGGTCTGGCCGTCTCCCGTGTGTGTGCCAGGCCATCCACCAGCCTCTTAACTGTGTATTCCAGCTCATCTGCCTGCAGCACAGAAAAAAGCCATTTATCACACACACAGTTATTATTTACTATTTTAAAAGCTGCAAGCACTGCCTGGCAACAGTAACACACATTTACTTTATTATCACACAGAGCTATTAAATAATTATTAATAAAAACATTATGAACTGAGAGTTTATGCTTTTACTTTACCTGTGAGCTGTAATAATGTAACACGGCATTATTAACACATCATTAATACATTATTAATACTTTATTAAAAAAACTTTTCAACTTTAGGAATGTTTTTATGTTCAGGTAAGTATAAGACGACATTGCTGTTTTGTGTTTTAAACGTATAAAGAGCATTTCTTCCACCTCTCTACGACCTGTTAATGATGGTAATAATGAGCAGCAGGTCCAGTTCTGTACCAGTATTTCCACTTATTAAACAAAAACCACCATGGCGACGGCATTTCTGTATTTTACCTCAAATAAAACACCAATTAACGGGATTTTTATGAGTGAATAGTCACTGTGTGTCTCACCTTGTCTTCAGTTTTTAGGTAAAGGATGAGATTTTTCACCGCCTTCAGCCGAATCTCCTGATCCGGTTTGGCCAAATCCCAGAAGAAGTCGAGGAAAACCCGGTTCTGCTGCGGGACTCCGGCCGGTCGCAGGGGTTCCGATGATTTAAACGATGCCTCCACCATCTTCACAGACATCTCAACTCACACCAAGTAACGCTGTCATGCTACTGCTGCTGCACGTGCCTCACTAACACCAAGCACTTCCGGGTCAACGCAGACGTTTTTTTTAAAGCGACAAAAAAACTTTATTTGCACCATAGACATGATTTGCACCAACAAAAACACCAACTACTACCGATAATAATAAATATGTTATTATAAAGTTAACAAGGAGAGATATCAACAATAATTCTAGAGAAGCAGCTGCTGCCCATCAAAATAAAAAGAACGATGAAAAACGTTTTAAGGTCATTTCCAATCCTTCTACAGTGGAAAAAAAGATTATTCACTAGTGGAAAACATACATCTGCCAGTCTTCCCATGACTGAACAACCCAGAAAGTTCACGCAAAGTCAGATTGTGCAAAGTTTAGAGAAATTTCATTAAACAATCTACATCTGCAGTCCTACAGAATGAAAATTGTTTTTATTTTTAAAAATTTTCTGACACACGGCCGTTTATTCATCCATGCGAAAGTACTGCAATCCAAAATAAAAATTTACCTACATTTCATTTAAGTTTAGGGGCAAATTTTCAGAACAAAATGCATCTGACAGGGTAAATGTAAGATTTTAAAAGTTATCTCTTAAACTTAATTCTTGCCAAGTTTATCTTGCCATGTGGATGTGCTTATATTTTAACAACTAAATTGCGTTTTTGGTGTATTTTCCCATGTTTGTCAGAATATAAGCTACGTTATGACACTTCCAGCCCAGTTACATCCACATGGATTTCATTTGTGTCTGAGGCATCTTTCAATGTGAATCCTTCAGATATTAAACAACATTCCCAAAGTATCATCAAATAAAACATTATTTTATTTCTGCTTTCTAACTGGAGCTTTTGTCGACTGGCAGTTACCACAAACATAACCTGAACTGATAACGTAATAAGACTGTTAATAAGGGACAGGGAGTTTGATGGAACAAAGATTTTCTAGGTGTTATTCAGAATGTGTAAATTCTTTAATAAGTGAGACATATAAACACAATTTTATCATTTTTCAGAAACAGAAGTTTTCAAGAGAAACTGCCTCGACTGTATGACTTCTTACTGATACCTTATGGTATCAAACACTTTTTACACTGTATAAATATTCAAAAGAATCCAGATTTTAGGGGTTTATTAAAGAAGTGAAAGACTTCCCAGCTTTAATTTTACCAGGACAATTTTACTGATTGAGACAATTAGACTTTATATGTAGAGAAGAGCAGAGAATTTTGACTCTACGTCTTGTGTTGTGCGTACCAGGACTTTTTTCTTTTCAGTTCAGTGTCTTTAAGTGATAATTTCCACAGTGGAGCCTGTTTTAGCCTGATCAGACTATTAATCACCTTGATATCTGACCACGAATAGAGTGGTTTCTATGGAAACTGCAGCAGACGTTCATAGTCCCGAGAGGCTGCTTTTTCTCTGCAGCATCAACCTCAACTATATAATAAAGACATCAATTTTAATTCTCTTAAAAAGCAAATTATTAATTACTGCTTATCACATAACACAGAGATTTTTCCCTGCCACACACAGAATTACATTTCATCCATTTTTAATCCTCTCCTGTCTTTTTTCACAAAAAATGTAATTTATTAAAGTAAGAAGAGCCCAGGTGTAACTGCTCTGTTCAAACATCTCATGTCATTACTGTTCAAATTTATTTAGCCATCTTTATTGTTCACATCTGCTTTTCTTTCCCTGCTGTAATCAGTCAAAATGTCTTCTCTAAAAGAAAGGCATGCATGCCTTTAGAGAACTCTGTGGATTTCTTTGAAGAACCGTAAAGTCGTAAAGAAACTGTTCACCATGCGTCCGACCACAGCTGTGTCATCCGCAAACTTCGCAATCAGGCAGCTCGGATGTTTAGCTGAGCGGCCAGATGTGAGCAGGGTGAACAGCAGGGGGCTCAACAGCACACAGCCCTGGGGGAGCCGGTCTGAGGGTGAGGAGTTTTTGAATCGGGGTCTGTGGCATAATTGTGTTGAATGCTGACATGAAATCCATGAAGAGCAGGCGCACATAAGAGTCTTTGTTCTCTAAGTGGGTGAGGGCTGTGTGAACCAGAGTATATGGTGTCCTCTGTGGACCGATTCTTTCTATGTTCTTATTGGTGCGGGTCCACAGTGACGTCAATATAGTCCTCGATGCAAACCATGACCAGTCTCCCAAAGTACTTTGTGACTATCAGGGTGAGGGATGCTGGCCAATAGTCATTCAGGCTTGTCACTGTGGATGTTGTGGGGATGGGGTGGATTGTGGCGGTCGTCAGACATGTGGGGACCCCCGCCTGTTGGATGCAAATGTTAAAGAGCAGCACCTCGGTGAGCTAGTGTGTGCAGCGCCTCAGCACCCGCCCGGGGATGTTGTCGGGCCAAGCAGGTTCCTAATCCTCTGGAGGGTTCTCCTCACTTCTGCTGAGGTCACACTGAGGAGCTCTTCTCCTGGTGGAGGGAGGTGTCTGGGTCCTCAATGTGGGCATAGAAGTTGTTGAGTGTGTCCCTGGAGCATTGTGCATCCTCAGTGTTATAACCTGTGATGCACTTTATGCCCCTCCACACACTTTGTGTCCAATGACCCACGAAGTGTCCCTGGATCCTATGAGCACACGTGGCCCTCTTCACTCTTGCAGTAAGCTCATAGCCACCTTGCTAATCTGAGTGATGGTGACATCCTCTACACACTTATGGATGTAGTTGAGAACAGCGTAGTCCTCCATATCCATCACTCCCTCATGGACCGTTGCCTCTATGAAGACCTGCCAGCCTGTGAACTGGAAACAGTGCTGCAGTGCAGCAACAGCCTCACCCTGTTTCTTCTACCCAGTGATTCTTAGTAATGCTGATAACTTTGAGTGCAGCACCATGAGCCATTTTCATCATCACACTTAAAGCTTTTCAAGAAAAAGTTTAAAGAATTTGAACTAATAAAACACATGAAGCACCAGAAACAAAGCGTTTAACGTTTTCATAAAAAGATACTCTTTATTAAAACCGCATGCACATTTTCATAATGACCAGCTCATTTTCTGACAAAAGAAGAGAACTGACACCAAAGAAACGATGGGCAGTCTGTGTCAAAACCGTCACCACAGAGCAGGTCCTAGAGGGGTTTTCGTTCAACAGGAGCAGCTAGGACAGTGTCCAGAGCGCTCTGAGCCTCTTTGATCTGTTGCTGCAGTCTCTGCTTCATGGCCTCATTCTGGGCCTTTTTCAGCATGTCCTGCATGTCCCTGATTGCTGCCCGGTAACCCGGTGTGTTGTGAAACACCCGAATGGCTTTGTCACCGCTACACACCAAGAAGCGGCCGTTAATATCAAACCTAAGGTCACTGATCTCCTCACTGTGGATGCCATGCAGCTCCTCCTCCAGCTTTCCACTGGCTGCATCGTACATGGCCACATTACAGCCGTCACTAATGGCGACCACCCGGCCATCAGGAGACAAGGCCACCCGGCTCCCCTCAGATGAGGAGGCGGGAACTGTCCTCAAGAGGTAAGGATCCTGCTGCTTTTTGTACTCAACATCTGTGTTCCATAACTTCCATGTACCGTCTTTGGAGACCGTCACCATCCTGATCGGAAAAATAAAAAAAGTTAAAAAAACAAAAGTCTAAAATATGTGATATCTGGTTTCGTGTGTGCTGGGCTAGAAAATTAACTTTCTATCTGTGAAGTTGGTTACACAAAAACACCAAGGAGTTCTGAAGGTGTTGGTGAATGAACAGAATGAGACTGTTCATCAGACAGAATGCTTCATATTTATCTCAAAGTCCTTAACGGTTCGAAACACACTAAATTATTGATTTAAAATCAAACCAGCTTAAGTTACCTCTTCTTGGTAATATTTACCTGTGAGAGTCGTTGGAAAAAGCAAACGCATGAACTCCTGCAGAATGGCCCTTCAGCTCAAATGCTCGAGCCACCTCTTTAAACTCTCCTCCCTTCCCGAAGCAAACCTCCCACACCTTCACGTCAGGAGTGAAGCCACAGGACGCTACAAACCTGAACAGAAAGACAGATTACATGCAGCCATCAAACCAAAGAGTCCACAAATATTTTCATGCTAATCGATCCTGAATGATCAAGAATGCAGCATAGATTATTGCACATTAACACAATGTAAATTCAAAAACTCCATTAAGCACGAAGACTCATGTTAATCTGGGAATTCTGCTTCTTTAAAAGGGTCCATAATAACATGTCTGCAGGCCATCAGACAAATAACCAAGACACTTATACAACATAAAGCACAGGTGCAATATGAGCATCTAAAAGTGTTGAGTAGACATGGATGTTAAACCTCTATCAGAGCTTTAATGTTGAGATGAAACAAATGTAAACATCATGCTTACACACTATACAAACTCCTGTGATAACCTGAGTGAACCATATGCACTGCAGAGAATAACACTTGAAAGCTACAGAAGGTAAGCTCACATCAGTGAGTCAGCCAAGAGGAAAAAAAAACCTTCAAATAATCAAAGCTACTGATCAAACTGCACTTTTAAAAACAGTCTAAATATCCAAGTCCGTCTTTTATGTGGCAGTAAATCTTTGTTTTAGATGGAGAAGTGGGACTGACCTTCCACATGGGGAGATGGCAGCATAAGAATTGGTCATCTGGTTTGTGTTAATGGAGGCCAGCAGCTCCCCTTTCAGATCCCAGATGAGGATGCTGGTGTCTGTGGAAGCACTCATTATGAATTTACCTGAGAAGAAAGAAAAGATTAGAGAACTTTAGCTGTACTTTCCATACTGAAATTAGGGCTGGGCGATAAATGGCTTATAAAGTTTTACATGGGATATATAAAATGTCTATATCGTGAACATCGAGTACAAACTGACTCAGCAGCGTTTGAAGGGTAGTTGCCCCTGAAATGTGTTGAGCTGTAAACAAGTCTTACTTAACTGTGATTAAAATCACATATGCTGTTGATAAAATTAGTATTTGTTTTTAAATTTCTATTAAAAAAATGAAATTTTCTTGGTAGAAATGTCTCATAATGCCCCCTACAGGGTTAAACCAGGTTTTGTTTTTTGTGATGTAGAACCATACTTGAGCTGTATTTGGTTCTTCTCTCCGTCAAGAGAAAATCATAAAAACCCTCCAGATGCAGGTAGGCGGGTCCTCGCCATGCAGGCATAGAAAACCATGCCCACCAACATGAAGGGACGTGAGCTTATCTTGAGGTGTGTAAAGGTAACGCTGGACTTTATTCTTTACCTGCTGACCCTCATCTGGTGACAGACAGCAGCTCAATTCGTAGCAGCAGCAACTTCCTGCAGCTGCCACAACCTGCCGCGAGTCTCCACAGCTTTCCAGAGCTGCTAACAGGCAGCTAACAGCGCTAATGGCTCACACTGATACGTTCAGGACCACCTGGTTCATGTGTAGCTGAGGAGGTTCCGGTGGGGAAAAGACTTCCACCTCAAAAATGCTCTAAGGCGTAGGTCAGGGGTGCCCCAATCCAGTCCTTGAGATCTACTATCCCGCAACGTTTAGATACAACCCTTCCCCAACACACCTGAATCAAATGAACGGCTCGTTACCAGGCTGCAGAGCTGAATGACATGTGGAGGAGAGAACTGAGCCATTTGATGCGGGTGTATTGGAGAAGGGTTTCATCTAAAAGTTCCAGGATAGTAGATCTCGAGGACTGACCTTGGGCACCCCTGGCGTGAAATTGCTTTCCATCTTGCCAGTGGCCACTGAGCTGCTGTCTGTCAATCATTTCTGCATGCGTTCCGCCCATTCTCAGCCCCCTGATCGCCCCACACCTCCCACCCCGGCCCTCGCAGTTTCATGCATTTTTCAAAACGTTTCAGGGGAGACAGGAAAGAAGAATGGAGTATGCAGCTAGCTAGCTAGTTTATGAATGTTAATTGATGGAAGATAAATGCAAGACGTCCATGTAAAGCAGTAACACCTAAGAAAATGACGACAATGACGAGGAGACGGATGGTTCAGCTGTGCGTGTTTCCCAGTGGATATAAAGGTCTAAGTACATTGCAGCAGGAAACTTCTCCATCTGCTTCTCCTCCACCTGCAGTTTTTTATTATTAAATCAGAGCTGATCTTAAACCAGATGTTTTTTTCTGATTTACAGGTGGTCTCTCTGCTGATGAGATATGGGGATACAAGTTTTAGGCCATATCGCCCAGCCCATGAAATCATGTTATCTCAGTTATTTTACACATATTCCGGTTTTTAAAAGCCATTTTTCCTATGAGTAAATACTGGTATTAAGGTTTGAGCAGAACATAAACACAGACCTAAAGGCTGCTACAACTCGAGCTACTTCAGGATCATATGGTCTTTACCCGTGTCTGCAATGCCAATGTTAAGTATAGCAGCCTTGTGTTTCTGTGGAAAATCCTCAGAGGAAGCTTTGAAGGCAAACGTGCCATCATCTTTCTTGATCATTTTGAATATGCGGATAGCGTCTCCATTGGCCAGCCAGATGATAAACGCCCTGCAGATGAAAAGCAGCGAGTCAGTGAAGACGGTGGTGGGTTCATGATCAGCAGACACAAAGACTAAATGTTACTGCTGTGGCTGTACACAAATAAAATATATTCACATCCTTCTGATTACATATCACTATTTAAATGTCTTGGCCTTTTTGACAACTTATTGAACAGAAGTGAAAATGGGTTAATATGAAGATATTAATATTTATATTTCTTCCCCTCTGGCTTCTTACAGTTAGGAAGGTCATTTGACACTAAATGACTGATTTTATTTACATGATAACACTTTAAATACAGCAATCCACACAGAAAATGGCTTTCAGTTCAGACCTGGAATCTGGGCTGAAGCGGACCAGCGTGGCATGGTCCAACTCTACATTAGCTCTGAGACACTTGTGTTCACGTTCTAGGAAGTCCTTGGTACTCCAGATCCGGACGGTGCGGTCGTCAGCACAGGAAGCCAGATATTTCCCATTACTGCTGAAATCCACACACGTCACGTTCCCACTGTGGCCCTGAAATACATGACAGTACAAATTACTACAACCACACCGATGAATAAGGGGGAAGAATCACGTATCCAGAACCAGATTATTATTCTCATGGACTGTATAAGTTCAGATAATTCCTTCGTTGTTGTTAAAAAGGAACAGAAGTATTTTGTAGAAGAGTAAACAGTTAATGGTAGCTAAGTCTTTTATTGGTGGAGGATTAATGCTGGTCTAGTGGCTTAATATGTTCTTGGAAGTTATTGATTTACTTTTGGCTGTTCATTTGTATTGTTTGGAATATATTTCCCTCTATTATAACTTTCATTCCTTGTGCTGAATTTTTATTGTTTTTATGTTTATATTTCTTCTGTCTTAAATGTAAAGCTCTTTGTTTCAGCTCCGGCTGGTGTTAAAACACTTGATAAATGGATGATGATGATGATCCATCACTAATGTAATAAAGCACTTGGTCCATCAAATTAAATAGAGCCATTAAACAGAAACTGGGCCCTTTTGGACCTTTTGAGCAGTTTATGCCTACAGAAATGTAAACAAAAGGCTCCTACAATTAGTGTTTTTTGGTTGTACTTATTTTCCTCACTTTACCTTGAGAGAGGCAGCCAGCAGCGGATGGCAGAAACTGTGATGGGCAGGTTTGTCTTTACGGCTACGCTGCTTCTCCTGCTTCTGCTTCTTGGATGTAGGGCCCTTTACCGCATGGCCTTCAGCTGAAAGACAAACATATGTACAAAAAAAAATACATTTCAATAAGCAATGAAGTCAGATGAGACACTAGCTGCGTTCCCATTACCCCAAGAACTGCACAGAACCTAAATATTGCAATAAAAACTGGTAATGGAAACACCTAAATAAAAAAAAAAACTCAAATATGGCTAAAAAGTTTTTACGCTCTGATGAGGTGGTTTTTCAGACATGCTGATATAGAAATATATTGCAAAAGTGGAATGGAAATTTCGCATTTACGCATCCCCGGGCACGGCGTTGGGGGTCACATGACCAGTTCATTTCAAGATGGCGGGGTATGAGTAGATGCAGGAGGCTGAAATCTTTCAACAAACAATTAAAGAAAGTGGGAGCCTAGTGGTTACAGAGGTGGGTTTGGGTCTGGAGAACCTGGAGTCCCTGTGCTGGCACCTCAGGTAAAAACCACTGTGGGACCCTGAGCAGGGCCCTTAGCCCCTGACTGCTTCCTGGGTGCACTAGTTACACACTCCTAGTGTAACTAGTGATGGGTTAAAAGCAGAGGACGAATTTTGGAAGTGTTTTGCAAAATATGTAATGACAAATAAAGTTAGCTTTAAAAATATAACTTGATAGCAAACAAGAACGAAATGCAGTTTTACAAAGAATCAGAAATCTCCATCCTCCTCAAAGTGGAGTCTCGCCGATTTTGCAAATCATATAAACGGGGCGCCCCGCCCCCCCAACCAGCACCACCGCCCCCCCAACCAGTGCCACCCCCCCCCCCCCCCCCCTTACCAGAACCGCTCCCCCTCCCTACCAGAACCACTGCCCCTCATACAAGATCAAGTTTGTTTGACCTGCGCCAAGTGTCAGCAGAATCATTTCAGGTTCTATTTCCTCTAAAATGGGTTTATATTTTGTCCTTTTATTAAAAACAAAACAGTATGATGTTTTTTATCTGATTAATGGGCTCGACACACGGGAGGCGGCGTCGCTCCTTCATCATTTCCTACAGAATTTTCCTCCAGCCAAGCGACAGGTGACATACGTGCATTTGAAATGTTGTGCTCGGAGACATGCATCCCGGCCCAGAGAGCTCATGTCAAGGTGTCCCTGAGCAAGACACTGAACCTCTACTTGCTCCTGATGGGTCGTGGTTTAGCACCTTGCACGGCAGCTTCTGCCATCAGTGTGTGTGTGTGTGTGAGAATGTGACGTACATGTAAAGCGCTTTGGATAAAAGCGTTATGTAAGTACAGACGGTTTCCCATTTACAAGAAAATATTAATATGTTAAATTTTTTATGCTGTCGCATGGCACTACAACCAACCAGCTAGAGGCTTCATGGACTGACCAATGAGAGCAGGCTGTACAACGCCGTCTACAAACACTCAACATGGAGGATGAGGTCAGTTTAGCTGTGTCCGACTTTCTCATACTTTACGATACTTCACGCAAACACTATAAAGATGTAAATAAAAAGCAGCCGCGTGACGCCAGGGTGAATTTGTCTGCCCTTAGGTTCAGGATTTATAAGGATCAGCCTTGAGGCTTAATGCTGACCCCCCAATGTGTCGAGCCCAGAGCTTCACTCTTGATGCTACCACACACATACACACAGGTTAACACACTCTGCCAGCGCCATGCACAGAGCACAAGTTATTTTCGGGATGAATCTGTAATCAATAGTATCCAGTAACGCCTTTGTAGTTCTAGTAAAAAGGAACTCTGACTTCTAGTGACAATAAGCTTTGTTTGATAAACACTGGCTTCAGCTGTAAAAACACAATATTAGAAAAACTCTACTCTCTGTAGTTTTTAATAATTTTAAACAACTAATTTCACTCGTACGCCACCATTGTTTACATTCCATATCTTCTGGGTAATGACGTATAAGGGCTGTAACAGTCTTGGCACTATAAAGATGGTACATATGGTAAATGGTCTGTATTTATATAGAGCTTTACTGTACCTGGGATGATACCCAAAGGGTTTTACCTCATAGATCACATTTACCCATTCACACACACACATTCATGCACTGATGGCGGAAGCTGCCATGCAAGGTGCTCAACCATATATACTTATACTGGCTCAATGTTTTCTGTTTGATTTTTTCAATGTGAAACCGAGCTCACTGACAAGTAAAGCAATGATAAAGAAATCCCTGAAAACACATTTAAAGATGAGGATGATCGAATGGACGAAGACGAAAGAACTGACGAAAAGATCTGTTTAGAAGCTGATGTCCAATTACACACAGACGTTTACTGCGAAGCCCTCTGCTTTCACAGCAAGCTTCAGGATCAAACCTTCTCAGTAGGGCCTTACACATTATAATGAAAAATGAACACGGTATCAACAGGTATTGAAGTTTACATAACGGCACATGAAAACTTCAAGGCAGACTGATGTCTCCTTGAGTTGCAGCATCGGTCGAAGCTGAAGAAAAACTGGAAACCTCCGGATTGCAGGACTAAATGTAGCGGTGGTTTGTCAGGTTCCTCCGTGTCCAGGGTCGGTCTGGTGGCTCGGGGTTGGATGGATGGTTTAGGGTCAAGTTTGAAGGTTCAGAGGCTGACAGCAGGACATTCAGCGTCTCTTGACATTTCTCTCCGTGTTTTTCCACTAAGAGTCCGAACTGCGGTCCGGCATCATGTTACTGTTCTGTTGTTGGTTTCAGTCATTTTTACCCACCAGCCTCATCAGCTCCATAAGCGTCTGTGGTCAATAAAGGGTCTCAGAGGAGGAGATAAGTGTGGAGAATGTAAACGTGGGTCTTTGGAAGTTGTGCTCTCAATACAGACTTTATCCCATTCAGCTCTCCTCTTCTAGCTGTTGTTTTTTTACTTTTGACTGGTAACTGAAACCAAGAATAACTCAGTGTAGCATTGTTTACGTGGATCCACGGTTTAGGAAGAAAAACTTGCTACAAACAAGTCGCATTTGCCTTTGTCTCCATGTATTCTAGTCTAGAGCGCAACCCTTACACGTAATCTCCCAGAATGCATTGCCCAAGAAAAACAATGACGACCTCCGTAGTTCAGAAACGTAGTAAACAAATAACATTTTTAAAGTAATTAGGATTTTTCACTCATTCACAGAAACAATTCATTTTAATAGAACAGGTACACTATAGTACAATAATAACTGTATTTTTAGTAGTCATCTATAAAGCCACATATATTCATATCTTATTTGTTAAATTTCTGACTATCTCCACTTGTCTACTATAATTTGTCCTATACCTACAGACCTACGTTGGCTCGTAATGGCTGTAAAGCTGCGTTTTAAGTTTATAACTAGAAAATTTCAAGAAATTTTGATGGGGGCCAATGCGGCAACCCGTCGGCCCACACACGTGCAGCCAGCA
>JBAFTC010000017.1:30451252-30461834 GCA_037177435.1 Melanotaenia nigrans
AAAAAAAAAAAAAAAAACTACTACTACAATATTGAATTTCCCTTTTTTGGGATTAATAAAGTATTTTTCATTTCATTTCATTTCATAAGAATGACACATTACCTTTTTAGCTGTTAGCTTTTCCCATACATTTTCTCCCATCATATTACAAGTACTTGTAGCACCAGAATAAACTAACATATTCAACTCAACTCCGCCCACAGAAAATATAAGTTTCTCAGGAACATTATCATCATTTACCCAGAATGCATGATCATCATGTTCAACCACATTCATATTTTGTTTATGTCCTTTTGTACAACACATTTTTGAAAAATGGTCCTTACCATTGCACTTATGACATGTTTGTCCTCGTGCTGGGCATTTGGGATCCTTACCCATGTGGTCAGTAAAGCCACACCTGTAGCACTGTCTGTCCGTTTTTTCACGTCTTTTGGCTTTGTTTTTGGTTTTGAGTGTTTTCCTTTATTTGTCACTGAAATTTGATTAACCGTGCTCCCGTCTCCGTCCGTCTTCTCCTCAGTCACACTCATTGCTGCCAATTGCTCCTCCACTTGTATACATTGCGAAGCCAACTCCAGTGTGCAAGCCAACGTTGAACCTGGACCGTCCTCTATGTATTCAGAAATGCATTTACTCAGGATAGCATCAATTATTCTCTTGTCTCTATCTACTTGGAAGTCAGTCTCTAGCAGCTTGTCTTAAACTCTCGTCTTGCTTTTGGGACAACTTGTGAAAAGTTTGGCGTGCAAATGTTGTATTTACCTGGGGAACAAAAAATGCGTTGAGCGCAGCCATCGCCGCTGCATAGGCCTCACCTGTCTGCGGTAATGTGGAGAAAATGTCCTGAACGTCCTGTCCAGTTAAGTGGTCCAAGTGTAGCCAGATCCGTGTAGCAAGCAAATGGTTGTATGCTCTATCTTTCCATGCTAGTGTCACAGGGCTGAAAGCCCTGATATTCCAGCTGTAGGTCCGAGAGGGAGTACTCTATAGGAAAGAACATGTAACAGGTATCCCACCAATAAATGTTTATTACAGTTCTTTATAAAAACAAGATAAAAGAGAAATAAAAAAATGTAGAAGCCCGGCCTCGGCCAAGTCCAAGTAATGGGGTGGCCCTCTACTGGCAGCTCCTCTATGTGACCGGGTCCCTCTGATCCTGTACCAAGGGGGGGAGGAATCCGTGAGTCAACTGAGTAGTATTTTAACTGATCTTATATCGTATGGCACAAGAGGCCACCAGAGGAAAACAGAAAGGAGCACTTAGCTGAGAGGAGGGCGGTTGTCGGACTCTCCCCCTCCACGGCTCCACCTGCGCGTCTCTCTCAGTCTTTCTGCTGCTCCTCCATGCTGGAGACGCCGAAAGCTGGAACACCTGTGTAGGGGACAGGCCGTGACTCAGCAGGCCGGCGGCAGATATTACTCTGCAGGTTTCACTGTCTGGTCAAAGTAGGGCTACCGCTGTCCCGCAACAATTCACTTCATGCCCAACAAAGAAGGAAAACATCTAGTCCATGCAAAGCGGAGCCCACACAACCCAAAATAAACACTTAGCACAGAGGAGGGAGGTTGCCACACATTCCTCCCTCCACAATTCCCACGGCATGTCCTGTCGCACAGGCAATCCTCCGGCGTCTGTGCCCACGGCCGTCCCGTCTCGGTCAGTCCTCACTGTCCACGCTCTTGACCCCGCTGGACGTCTCCAATGCGTCCTCGACCTGGTACACGATTCCCCCTGGACCGTCGGACCCGCTCCTTTCCAGACACTACTCCGTCTGAAGCCCTGCCACACTCTTTTCTCTCTGCTCATCACACACACCTGTGACTAATTATCTCTAATGGCAGGGCTGCAGACACACACACACACAAGCAGTCTTGTCACCCCTGTGACACCAGTTTAAACTTTTTGTTTTTTACTTGCCGTGGTGCCACCGGTTTTCCTGCTTTACGAAGCATTAACCATGGTCCTTGTCTTCCTCTTTGCCATTGTTGTGTGCTGACTTTATTTCTTAATTAGGTTGAGCACACTGAATTAAATCAGAATACAAAGCATTGTATTGTCGTTGCTTTATTGAACAGACCATTTAACCACATGCAGCCCTCCAAACCTTAACTTCCTTGTCTCCTTTTCTCTCTCCCACACATCATCACCTAAGCACGTAACATCAGATTTCAGTATATGACTGGGAAGAGCTGGTCGCACTGTGCAGTGCTGTAGTGTTCCCCAGGGACAGACATGAGATCCCTGCGTAGGTGCTACAGAAGACTCGCTGTGGGCGTCGCGCTGGGACAAAAATTTGGGAAGAGAAGAGGCGCTTCAGACCTGTTCTCCCCTCCGTCATCATAAGATCTCTTTCCAACCAGATGGACAAGCTGGTGGCACTCAAGGGACATCAGCGCGAGTACAGAGAGAGAAGCGTCATTAAAGAAAGCTGGCTGACACCGCTTATTCCTGATTCTATAGTTTTTTGGACAACTTCCATCTACTGTGGGCAGGCAGAACGGAGAACAACATTAAGAGGAAAGGATGGGACTAGCTGTGTTTGTGAAAGTGAGGTGGTGTAAACCAGCGCCCTGCTCTGTTAAAGAGCAACTGTGTGTAGCGGTTGGCCTCTACAGGGCTGCAGCGGCCGGAAGAGATTCACAGAGCTGGGTAGCAATCAGGAGGGACTGATTGATGGCAGGTGTGACTGAAGGGTGTGACTACTTAAACCCAGCGGGCAAGCTCTACTATGAGCATGACAATGTTAAACCGCATTTTGTAAGTACAACAGCTCGTCCCTACTGTGTGTAGCAAAGCAAACTACAGGCGGTGTCTGCTGCACAAAAAGGAAATGCTGCGATTTATCAAAGCGTACGCACGCACGCACGTCCTGGACATTTCTTCCCTTCTGACACTGATGACAGCATCTCCACCTGCTGCCACTATTCTGTCTTTCTGACACCAGTAACGCCCACGCCGTGTCCACCAGCTAAACATTTTTACGTTTGTCAGCATGCTCCATCAGGATCTCTGCCTCACACCCTGAAAAATTCCACTTAACTCCTTTCCTCCCTAGCCATCATGGAAATGAAATGAATATGTATTACAAGCGTCCACCTGACCATTTATAGCCACTATGTGGGCGGGGCAAGGCGTTCCTTAACACGCGCCCGCTTTAGAGTTGATTCTGGTTTACCAACAGAAACGGGTGTAGGACCCTGTCATCACATTATAACAGGACACCAATTTTGCCATTCAAGGCAGGAAATCTGAATCAAGTAAATTGGCATCCGCTCCACATTGATGAAAATACTTGTATAATAAAATATGCACAAAATAAATAATAAAATGAAGTTTATCAGATCAGGTATGTTGCACTGATAATGGCCAACACCATGTAAAAAAGATCTTCCTGATCCATTTGTCTGCAACATCAGCAAACACCCAGTGTTCTCGTTGTGGGCCCTCTTTCAGACAGCAAACGATTGTCTAGGCCTCCTGGTTTTTATTCATTTTGTACATATTTTACTCTTGATTTGATTTTCTTTCACAGATGTGGAGTACTCCAATTTAGTTGTGCCATTATACAGAGCTTAACTGGCTGACAGCAATGACGTTTTGTCTAATTTAAAGGATTTACAAATTACTGATTTAAGTTTTATTTACAGTTTTTATCATGACCAGACTTTGATGGAAGTTACAACTACAAAATATATACATATACTGGTAATACATAAGTAAGGAGTTGGATAGTTGTGAACATTAGTGTCACTTCAGTGTCTGGTAATCTAGTTTCAAAGCAGAAAGCAGAGACCATACAGACTTTAACATCTTGCTCTAACATCAAAAACCCCGATTTTTATTATTTGAAACCTGACCATCAAACTCACTTTTCACAATTAATGAGAACAGACGGCGCTAATAAAAACAGCCGACAACTATTTGACTGTCAAGTTGTTCCTCATGATGCAGGTAAACTGCATCACCGTGAGCGTTTCTTCATTACGAAGCAGATAAACGTTCCTGTTTGGTTGTAATGTGGCATCATCTCATTTTTCTGAAGATTAATGTGCTGTTGTGAAGATATTTAATAAAAACTATTTATTACCAATTGTTAGCATTAACAGTAGTTTAACATAAAATCTAAACTACTCTGTTAAATTTTTTTAATGAATTACCAAAAGGTTTCAGTGCCGAGGCGTGAAGAGAGGTAGAATCTGGCACCAAACACATCTCAGGATTTTAAGATGAGATGAAGATGACATATTGTTTTCACAGGCATGAAGTTGGTTTGGTTTTTCAGCAAAAGTTGTGAGAAGTCGTATTAAATTACAAACAGACCTGTAACTTATCAGTGTTGGCCATCGCTATGCAAGAAAGGCCGTCCACAGGAGGACTCTGGAAATGCTTGCAATGACTGAAGTATGAAACAACACCACAAACATCTGCACAAATTACTTTAAGACATTTACTAAGTTGCCCTTTAGGTGCAGAAAACATCATTTACAGAGAGCCAATTAAAAAAATAATTTAAATGCAAACATCTCATAACTTTACATTTACACTGCAGTGTGGTGTACCTCATCTGAATCAGCTGTGCATCCCCCACCCCATTCAGACTCAGAAAACGCACTCAAACATTCACTAACACACAACCCAGAGAATGCTTCACGTAAAAAAATAAATGCCTGAGCCGAGGCTGCACATCTTCGCCTGACTCAGCTTTCTTCTTAAGACAACCCAAAGGGAGTGTCTACACACTGAGAGGAGGGGAAAAACACAGAACTTTGGATATGCTTTGTTTGGAATCAAACGGTCTTTTCTCTTTCTTCAAGTGTAGTACATCAACATGGATTTTCATCTCCGCCCATCTCCTCTGCAAACACAAAGCTCTGGGCCACTGAAGGATGGGAAGGAAGCAGAGGTTCATGGTGGAGACCAGATCGTGGGATAATCAGGTTAGCCACCGCAGCAAAAGTTGGAGTCCTCTGAAAGTGGTGTCACGCAGCAGGTTACTTCTTCCTGTTGTGTTGCCTCCGGGCCTGCAGCCTCTGGCGAGCTCCACTTGGCTTTGATCCAGCTCCAATAGAGAAGGTGGGAGTCGCTGGAGACCCTGTTAAATAAGTATATGAGTTTATAAGAACACCTGCAATTCTGTTTTTAACCTTGTGTTTGTGTAGGCACCGACTCTATCATAAGTGTAATCGTTCACATAATGAAACATCCACCACAGAAGCTGCTGAATAAAACAGCTTTGCTAGCTTGGGAAAAAACTCAAGATAGTCCCAACTTGTCAACCTTTTTCACTCAAGCAGATTTCTCCAGCTTCTCACAACTTCCACTGTGCACGTTGTGCATGTAGCCGAGTGAAAAGATCCAGATTAGGGCTGGACGATATGGCCAAAACCTTTATCACGATATATTTCTTAATTTGGGTCGATATGAAATAATTCCGATATTGATATAAACAATATAAAAACCTCAGAAAAACTGCCAAAAATGCCACAACAGATGCTGTAAAACTAACAGTTATTTAGCAAAGTCTATGAAACTCCTCCAGTATAACATTTTAGAATTAAAAACTACAATAAGTTAACGTTCACCTTTTATTTGTATTACAAGGCTAACTTAGCCTTCAAACAAAGACATTTCACAACACCATCAAAGGTCAAATAAAACTTACCTTTCTCAAAATTAATATCTTTAACTTTAAACTACAACACAGGCTTATTATGTTATTCTTAAAGATTTTAACAACGGTGCTTCACCAGGCTTAAAAATAAGAGTGCTGAGAACTACTACAATAAACAGAAAAAAAGAGTGAGCAACAACTGATGACTCAGCATATTCTGAGAGGAAACGCTTCAGATGCACTGTTGCCTGATCAGCAAAACATAAAACTAAATTCTTCTGTCAATATTTTGTTTTTAGTTTAATTTTATTAAGTGTAATTTGTTTTTTTATATTTAATTTAAAATTATATTTTAATTAGGCTGGAACATGTCAGCACTTAAAACTTTTTACATATTTGTGTCCACACTCTTCATTAGTAGACATTAATATGTGACGGTAAGCCAGCGCGGGATCCTCCAGCAGCAGTTTCGTGTTTCATTTCCAGCCTGGTGATGAAACAGCTGATCTCCTGCTCTGATGCAGCAGCTGCTGCGTGAGGCGAAGACAAGTCTGCGTAACACTGGATTCTCATTGAGAAAAGTAAAACTACGTTACAGTCCCCAAAAGTCTCCAATAATACCAGAAAAAAGTCGCTAGTCGCTAAAAAAAAAGTGCTAGAGGGGAGTGAAAACGAACAGGACAAAGTCGCTAAGCTGGCGACACTGAGCCAAACCACTTCCGTACCATCAGCTTTTCCTTCTTCTCTTATCAACTATTTAGTCTGTGTTCTCTTCGCTTGTAGAAGCCTATTCAGTCATGTTTGATTACGGTCATAAACACTCGTTTTGTAGCTAAAGCTAGCAACGTTGGAGCCTAGCCTCCTACCTCGCACTGAGCACAGCCAGCTGCTGCTGGGCCTGCGGGCTCGTTGGTCGGCTCCGTGTCTTTGGTGTACGTCATCATTTGGCTGTTTGGCTTGAATCACTGACTGGCTTGATATCAGAAATGTGTTAAAAACTCATATCACCGTTATTAAATAAAAATGTACTGCGGTATGTATTGACATTGAATTATTGTCCAGCCCTAGTCCAGATGGCTGATAGTCCAGATGGCTGATAGTCCAGATGGCTGATAGTCCAGATGGCTGATAGTCCAGATGGCTGATCCCTTCGCTTGCTTCACATTGAAAACAAATGTGAGCCTCTGCGTGACGCATTGTTAGCGCATGACATCACTCAATGCGCACAGCATAGAGTTACACTAAATAGATCTGTGCCTGTGGATTGGGCCCATTGTCATCTAGAATTTTTTTCAGTATCGGTACAGATACCAAGATCGGATCAGTACATCCCTAATCAGAGGTTAGTTAACCCAGTTCCCCGTTACACTTTTCCAGTTTCACAAATCACACTGATCAGCAGTCGGGACAGATCCGTCTTGGCTTGAAAAGATGTGTGAAAGGCGCTTCTGTTAGGGGGTCTTTTCTCAGTGTCCTCCGTTTCCAGTTTACCACCTGATTCCAAAAAGTCCAGGTAGGGGGGCAGTACTTTTGAGATCACCCGAAATCTTCCTAGCCGTTTATTTCCACCGTTCTGTTTCAAATATCTCAAGATTTAAGATTTGCTTCAGTTTTAATAGCTGACTGGACACTGGCTCTGAGTTTCAGAATGAATGGAGAAAAAATGTTAATTATTTAACATTAGTTTTGTTTTAATGCCCAAAATAAAAGCACAACCTGTAGAAATGTGAAACATGAACGGATTTTCCATGAATATAGCAGTATGTGTGTGATGGCCACACCTACAGCCGCAGAGCTGAAGTCTGAACCTCAGTTCCCCACAGGCTGCTCTATCCATAGAAGGATAAACTTCACCAGACCGAATCTACCCTGTCACATAGACCCAGAGATACAAAATGTCCAGTCCTTAAACAAGTTTTCAGCGCCTCATAAAAAACCCTGACTAAACTTACCAAAGGGAACAGCGTTGAAGCCTTGGCCTGGAGTTCCAGGACTTCCAAAGGGAATCGGACCTGCAGCAGCACTCTGGCCAAATGCTGGCGTAGATGTCCCTGCAGAGAAAAGAGCCCCAAAAATTCATTAGACCAAAAGGCTTAATCCTACCAGGACCAAAGCAAATATAGTCTGGTCTTAAATTGTAAAATTGCTAATTAATTTTAGTAAAAAACAACATATCTAAAGTCTCTGTTTCTAATGTGTCTGAGACCATTAAAACCAGCCCATTCCCAGCAGGGTTTCATATTCCAGTCAAACAGGACTGAATGAGTGGACGGTTTTTATCTGTATCTAACAACCAAATCTACTGTTTGGGTCTGCAAATGTCAAAGTTTTAATAATTATACTGCTGAACTCAATCAGAACAGCCCAAGCTTAGTTTGTTTCTCACCAAAACCTGGTTTGTCTGTAGCAGCAGCCCCAAAGGAGAAGCTTCCCATCTGTGGTGGAGGATTGTTGGAAACTGGAGTTCCAAACTGGGGAAGAGGCATACTGGCGCCAAAGTTAAACCCGCCAGATGCCGGCTGAGCAGGGCCAGAGGGAGCCTGCTGTGGAGCAGCACTGCCAAATGTGAAGGTAGCTGAGGAGGAGCTCTGAGCCTGGGTCGTAGCACCGAAGCTTAGTGCAGCAGAGGGTGCAGCTGAAGGAGCTGGACTGGCACCAAAAGCAAAACCAGTGGAGCTAGCTCCAAATGCTGGTTTGGCGGGGGTCCCAAAGGTCGCCGATGTGGTGGCAGTGGCAGCAGATCCAAAAGTGAAAGGAGCAGGGGCAGAAGCAGGGTTAGAGGCAGGCGTGGACGAAGCACCACCGGCTCCAAATGTGAATGGTGCTGCTGAAGAGCCAAACGTTGACTGTGCTGCAGGAGCTTCAAATGTCGACTTTCCAAAGCTGAAAGTGGACTGGGTGGTGGCGGCAGCAGCAGTGGAAGCTGTGCTGGCCATGGCGAAGCCTCCAAATGATGCAGTGGTTGTGTTCTGGCTGGGTGCCATCTGGCCCGGTGCCATCTTTCCAAAGGAAAAGGCATTTTGATTGGCAGCTTGAGGGTTAGACTGCATGCCACTGAATGTGAAGGCAGACTGGCTGGAGGTTGTAGTCACTGCAGCAGGAGGACCAGCTGCTGTTGCAGAGGTGGTGGCTGCAGTCCCAAACTGAAACTTGCTCCCAGTATTAGGAGGCTGCACTGACGTTGAGCTGTTGCTTGCTGTGGATGGAGCCGGCCAGTTTGTAAACAGGGGTTTAACAGCTGGCTGGGCTGCAGGCTGAGTCGTGGTGACTGAGTCTGTGGAAACTGTGCTAGCAGGAGTGCCGCTGAAGCCAGCAAAAGCTGATGGGGCAACTGTGGTGCTGCTTGTTGATGCTCCAAATATTGAAGATGTGGTACTTGAATTAAGAGTGGAAGCTGTAGAGGTGGCAGTGAGAGATGAGGGCTGTGCAAAGGCTGCACCTGCTGGAACTTCTCCAAATATGGGCTTGAAATTTTGGACGGAGGGATTGCTCTCTGCAGGTGATGCTGTGGAGGAGGTGGTGGTTGTAGCAGGAAAAATGGGCTTGAACCCTGCAGTCAGCAGAGGGTTGGTGTTACTGGGTGACTGGGAGCTGCTGGCTGGAGCAGAAGTGGTAGAGACTTGGGTAGTGGCTGAGGAAGCAGAGGAGGAGTTGATCTGGCTGGACAGGCCAAACAGGGTCGGTCCTGCTACAGGAGCTACAGAGGTGCTGGTGGGAGCCTTGGAGACCTGACCCAGTAGCTGAAGGAAGGCAGAGGGTTGCCCCACACCAGCAGAGGTAGGGACAAGTTGTGGAGCTGTAGTAGATGTGCTCAGGTTTAAGCTGTTGACTTGTACAGGTGTTGTGGACACAGACACTGAAAACACAACGACATACAGAAGAAAACAGAGAACAGTAAGCTGTGATAATAAAGTGAACATGTAAATGGAAGCTATATGTGTGCATCAGAGATCATACCTGTGGTTGCACTGACAGAAGACGTGGAAATAGCAACAGCACTAGGTTTCATCTTCAGAGGCTCCTGAAGTAGGCTGGAGGCTGCAGGTGTCCTACTGACGCTGCTGCTGCCTGGGCTGGGATCTAGGTCAATGACTGGGGTGGCAGAGCTGGATGACGTGGGCAGCAGAGTTGCCTGAAGGATGCTCTGGGTGGTGGTGGTAGACCCGGTGGAGAAGGCAGGCTGAGTGGTAGTGGTGGCTGGAGGAGAGACAGACTTCTCTGGTTCTGGAGCTAAAGTGGAAAAAATTACAGAGGATCATAGAGTTAGCAGTGACAGTCCGAATGCTTCGTTTCTATCAGGGCCGGCCGTAGGGCTGGGCAACATATGGAGATTATAAATGCATCGAGGCTCAGACACCATATATGAGGGAATATCGTTTATATCGACATAGCTTGTTTTGAGTTAAAAGCATCTTTTCTTTAACATTTTGCACAGCTGTATTTTTGTTGTGGCCATTGGAAAGTATTTACATTAATTTTGTTTTAGGAGCATTTAACTTAATATAAAGCTACTTCAGTCAACGTTTTAATGCATGTGTCGCTGATCCTTAATAAAAGTATATTTAGCACTGAAGGCTGTAAATTAGAGATGCTTCTTAGTGCTGGGCACATTAACACCGTTAATTTTTTTTAATCGCGCGTTTTTTTTTGTTTTTTTTTTGCTGGCCGCTGGCTTTTATGGCAGGCCAGACCTTAACAGCGCGGCCTTTTATTACGGCGAAAAAACCGCCGTGTTTACTGACAAAGCGCTGTTCTTTAGGTGAAACGTGACAGATTAGTGGTGTAATTGTGGCAGGTTTGGCCTCCATATACCTGCTGCAGCGGTGCGTCTGACGTGATCGGGAGAGAGCGGGTTTATTTAAATAAAGACATGTTTTCTGTCTGGAACACGAAGAAGAAAGAACCGACGTTTCTCTTTGTCTAAATACATGCAGATGGACAGAACATCGTAATTTTTGGACGGGGAA
>JBAFTC010000017.1:30521394-30531454 GCA_037177435.1 Melanotaenia nigrans
TCAGTCTCTATGTCACAAACAAACATTTCACCATTTCATCTTCCATTCCTGTCTTAAAAATATAAAAGTTAAATGTTATATTTTGAGGTAACTTATAACTAGGGCAGAAATACAAATTCTGTAAACAAAAGAAATTCAAAAATTAAATTTTATTTAGTTTCTTCCTTCTGCGCTTACACAAGCATACAAAGGTAATTGCTACCTGTAAAACACACACTGCCATATTTTTCTTTCTTTAGATTACAATACAAATGCAAACAAAATCTGAAAAGGTACTTTGTTGTAAACAATGAGGACAACTTGAAAAGGAAAACCAAAAATGAAATACTCCTCAGGGCTGCAGTGTAGACCAAAAAATGTCCGTTACCACAGGTGTAAATTCTTCTGTAAATAACATCAAATTCTGTCAACAAATATTCTTCCTTAAGCAGACTTACACCATCATACAAAACTTATTGTTGCCTCTCTTAAGTACAAAATAACAGGTGCATATTCGTCTTGAAAAATGTCAACATATCAACATTTATCAGGTCAGTTGAGACATCTCACAATGTCTGCTGCTGTTAAAAATGCCTTCACTAGGACCTGTGGTGGCAGAGTAAAAGTGGTCTGAGACAAATGTACCGGTAGCTTCAGTGTGAATCAAATACAGCTGCTGGCTGAAAGCACAACTTTATTATGGTGTCCGCGTCTCTAAAACCCGCTAAAATCCCCTCTGCAACTGTGTTTTCAAAGTGCCATGAACGCATCATCACTTTCTTTTGGCGTTGTGTTATCAATACATACAAAAACGCTGATATTTTAGAAGCCCCGCTAGCAGCAGCAGTCAGCTGCAACGTCCGACTCCTCTGGCGTTTCTTCTCTTCTGACGCTGTGATGACAGCATCTCCTCCTGCTGCCACTATTCTGTCTTTCTGACACCAGTAATGTCCACGCCGTGTCCACCAGCTAAACATTTTTACGTTTGTCAATGCGGTCCATCAGGATCAAACAAAATTCCTCTTCTTTCGTCTTTTCCCTGCCGAGCCACCATGGAAACGATGTGATGTATATGTATTACAGGCGTCCACCTGACCATTTATGGCCACCATGTGGGCGTGGGAAGGCGCTCCCTCACGGGCGCCTGCTTTAGAGTTTATTCTGCTTTATAAACAGAAACTGACATAGACGTTTGCACGCTTTCATAAATCTGAAAGTTGAAGTGCACAGTTGAATAGCTGCAGTTTGTGTTGCTATGCACAGTTTGATGAATGAGGCACTAGGATGGATGGGGATGTCAGTGGAGTTAAGGGGGCTGCAATGCGACTATAATTGCGATTTAAGCGTCAGTAAAAATTAGCGAAACCCAAGAAGCGTTGCAGTTTATTAACAGTGGTGGGAACTGGCCATTCAGAAACGGCTCTGACTTTCTCAGGGTCCGTCCTGACCTAAACACCTCTCTGAGGTCATGTTATTCTGGTGGTATGACGGACAGATCCGGAGGATCAGGGCGATGGCTAGAGGTAGATGAAGTCATGTGGCATAACACTCCAATTAATAATCCTTCCGGTTCTCCGGTCTAGATGGGGATTGTGGGAAGACAACCAGGGGTGTCCCAGAACTAATGGAAAATCAGGCGAGTTAAATTCCTGATGGTTGCCTGAAACTATGAGTTTAATTGGAATTGATTGCTGGGTGATGGAATAAAGAAGACTGCCGTCCAAAACCCGAGCATGAACAGGAGGAGGGAGAGGCTCAAGATTTAGTCTTACTCTTTGTCTAAAAAGCTAGCCTCAGCTCCAGAATCCACTAAAGCCTGCACAGAATGGGAAGAGTTTTCCACACAGGGCCGCAGGAATGAGTGTCTCAGTGTGGGGGATTGCCTTACTCGTGGTCGTCAGTACTCCCGCCGCTACTGACGGACCACTGCAGAGGTCAAGCTGAGGGGACACTGGCCAGGTCGGACTCTCTGACTCTCTCCCTCAGCCGGTTGTCCACCTGAATGGCAAGGGAAACCAATTTGTCCAGATAATTTGTGCATCCCGGGTGAGGAGCTCATCCTTCAACCAGCTGCTAAAACCGTTGGCAAAAATCCAGCGGAGAGCCTTGTCGTTCCAGCCCAAATCAGCAGCTCTGAAATCGACAGCAAATTCAGCAACACTGAACACGGCGTAAGATTTGGGATCAGGGATGTGCGTCTCTTTTACCGCAGGATCAGACCGTGGTAAGGATAATCTGGAAGCTGGTGGCACGTGAGGAGTGGGTTAAGGCGGATTTATGCTCGCACGACGTCTGCGTGCGGTCGGCTACGACGTAGCTGACACTGGTGAGTTTGCTCTCCACTCGAGCGTAGGGGGGGACGCATCGTTTTGGTGTTGTGTTGCAGTTTCTCCTCCTAACCTGAAGGTGGCAGCAGGGGTGGTATCAGCTGGTAAACTCACCAGGTCGGAGTTCTTTGATGGTTCTCTTCAGTTCGGTGGTATTTCCTGTTTTAAAACAACAATGGCGTCCAGTATGGTTCAGTGTAATGAAATAATTCGATCAGCTTCTCATCAACTGGATCCACTGGTTATTGTTTTTAAAAACGGTGCTTACTACACATATTCAACGAGAACATCCAGATATCCGACAGCACATGATCCCAAATTGGCCAATCACAAAGGAGTACCTCAGCGTTACCGTCTGCGATGCAGGGCTGCACATTAGGGCTGCACATCAGGTCTGGTTGAAAATTGCTGGGAAGGCCGAGAGCTGTTACCACTTGGTAATCAACAATCTGGCGATGACTGGAAGGCTGAGCTGGGCTAATATACTCACTGTGAGATTTCATAATAAGATGCAGGTGAAGATCCTGGTTACCAAGGAAACAGGCACGCCCACCATCGTAACACACCAGAGCAGGAACCACAACGTTAGAACAAAAACAAGTCATAATGGCATACAAATTTTATCTAACATAAGCAGAAAAGTATTCTATCATCTGAAAGAACAGTTAGGTTCATCTTGTAATCTGGGTCGGGGAGCAACATGCAGACTACCTCATTTGAAAAACAGTAGGTCAGTGTGTGGGGTGATTAACCATGGCAGAGGGAGGAGGGACTGAACATCCGGCTAATTCTAGTGTTAAATACATATTAGTTGATGTCTGAAGTTTTTGTTCACAACTCCATATGGAGTGTGTGTTTGTGGTCGTCTTTCTTTTTACATTTTTATTTCGTGCGTCTTTGAATTTTATTTTGTCTTTTTTTTTTTTTTATTCCATGCTATGAAATTTTGTTACACACTTAATAGTGATTTATTTTTTGTGGATTAGGTGTTTTTGTGTAAATTTCATTCGAATAGCATGATGAGCAAATAATAAAGTCAAATAATAAAATGACTTCACTTCTGCCCTTAAGGTCGTGGCCAATGCAGTCGCTGCCCTTTCAGAGATCAGCGAGTCTCACCCTAACAGCAACCTGCTGGACCTGAATCCCCAGAACATCAACAAGCTGCTGACGGCCCTCAACGAGTGCACGGAGTGGGGCCAGATCTTCATTCTGGACTGCCTGTCCAACTACAACCCCAAGGATGAGCGAGAAGCCCAGAGGTACCATTCATTTAATCTTTCCATCAAGTAACCCCAGCACTTGTAGCTGTGTTACTTTCCTTTCTGAAATATTAGCGCTCTTCCCTGATTCAGAGAAAGCTTCTCTTTTACCTTCTCCTGCTCTTGTCTCAAAGCATCTGCGAGCGGGTCACCCCTCGCCTTTCTCATGCCAACTCAGCGGTGGTCCTGTCAGCTGTCAAGGTCTTAATGAAGTTCCTAGAGCTGCTGCCGAAGGACTCTGACTATTACAACACACTGCTGAAGAAGTTGTCCCCCCCGCTGGTTACCTTGCTCTCCGGCGAGCCGGAGGTCCAGTATGTGGCTCTGAGAAACATCAACCTCATTGTCCAGAAAAGGTCTGTGATTGGAACTGAAGATACTTGATCAACGTTGTTGCTGTACAAAAGAATTTAAGCACAATGAAATTAGTTTTTAAATAATTATAAAAAAATTATAACACGCGTTGCTAACAAATCTGTTGGGATGGTTTTAAATGTTGGCAAGTCTCAGGAGGTTTTTACCTTACTAGGACACACATTTTTAATGTTGTCCTTATTAGTGTTACACACAACCTAGAAAACAAGATACTGTCTTACTTTAATGGCAAAAACTGTGTGTTGCTTAATTAAAAAGAAGTCATTTTGTGTCATTATCTTGTATTCGGGCCACTCTGAATGTGTGCAGGCCTGAGATCCTGAAGCAGGAGATCAAGGTGTTCTTTGTCAAATATAACGACCCCATCTATGTGAAACTGGAGAAACTGGACATCATGATCCGCTTGGCCTCCCAGGCCAACATTGCTCAGGTACCTTTTGTGAAATGCAGCTACATGGGATCTTTCCAGAAACGTGTCTGGCCTTTCAGGGCTCAGGAGAAGTAAAGTCGTAGTGAATCAGACCACTCGCCTTTATTTGTTTAAAAATGGAGCTTAAGGAGTTTTTACTCTTACTTGCAGGTTTTGGCTGAACTGAAGGAATATGCCACAGAGGTAGATGTTGACTTTGTGCGTAAGGCTGTGCGCGCCATCGGTCGCTGTGCCATCAAAGTTGAGGTAAGAACTGTAGGAGTAGCTTACAATGACTTTATTCACACTCTGATTCATTTAGTGCGTCTTGTGGCAGCAGCACAGTACTGTTAGCACACCTTTGACAACGACTCCAAACTAGGATGTTGAACCTAGTTTGCAAAAGTTTATGATGCTGCTGATGTAAAATTCCTGTTAAATGTTAATGTGGCTGTAATACTCATCACCGTTCTACTAATTACAGTACTGTTGTTAGCATCAGGTCCAGGTCAACCATGCTGGTTTTACATTGAAACCAGGACTTGTGTTATGAGTTATGATCATTTACCTTTACATGTAATCTTGAGATGTGTCCTGTTCTTCTTCAGCAATCCGCTGAGCGCTGTGTCAGCACCCTGCTGGACCTCATCCAGACTAAGGTGAACTACGTGGTTCAGGAGGCTATTGTAGTCATCAGGGACATTTTCCGCAAGTACCCAAACAAGTGTGTTTCCCCTTTGAGCTTCTCAAAGCAGTTCCACAAATACCACTAAGTAATCAATGTAGCTGAGTTTATGTTAATTCTGCTGTTCCTCAGGTATGAAAGTATCATTGCTACTCTGTGTGAGAATCTCGACTCCCTGGATGAGCCGGATGCTCGAGCTGCCATGATTTGGATCGTGGGAGAGTATGCAGAAAGGATCGATAATGCTGACGAGTTGCTGGAGAGCTTCCTCGAGGGCTTCCACGATGAGAGCACCCAGGTGAGCTTCCCAGAAACACAACCAACCAAAAAATGAGCAAGAAAACCCAAAACAGTCCAATTTATAGGTTTAAAAGTGATTTAAATGCGTGTGAAGGGGTATTTTTTGTTGTTTTTTTTAGAAGCAGTATTACAAATGCCTCTGAAAAACTGCCCTGGTGACTTAAAGGCTGAATAATTAGGATTTTTTCCTTAAAAATAATTTAAAATGTTCTCATTTGCTGCAAGGGATAAAAGGAAGCTTCTCTATAAACAATCTGTCTCCTACATCAACAACGTCTTTCTCAAGTTTTTCTCCTTCAAAATAAGAGTTCCATGCTGGAATAACTTGGTGCACAGTGTTGCTCTTTCCTACTTCCTGGTTCCTTAACCAATCATATGCGACTCCCCACGGTTGCCTAACAAGAAGGCAGCGTTTGGTATTTTATGTGGGTAAAAGAGCAGCAGCGTGCAGGAATGGAAGCTGGTAAAAGAAGCGATCAGAAATAGTTTCAGAAAAACCTAAAAAGCCTCGGCATCCTGCTAAAAAAGAAAACCACCAAAAACAGAATAAAACGAGGATCAATGCTGGAGAATCTTTTAAAAGGTGCAGAAGTCTGAGCTGGCAAAGTTTCTCCTCCACAGGTAAACACCAGAATTTAGCTTAAATTAACCAAAAAGTTTATCTTGATTTACAAAGATTTTAGTCTCATTTATTTCTCTGCACTCGTTAAATGGATGTTTGTGACTGTATGGATGTATTAGTGGAGTAAACTGGTGGCCTGTTAGTTTACAACAACACATGTAATGATGTTTGGACCGAGCGAATACTGTGTTTGTCCTTATTAACTTAAAATTAAGTTAAATAAAATTAAATTAATATCAAATTAATTTATTAAGTGAGACTGAGGGAAAACATTTGTTAATTAATGTTTGTTTATACAATTTTATGCTAATGTAAATTAGCGCGTGGAATTAGTACATAGCAACTTACTGTGTGTGAATCATCTTCGCTCCTCATCATGATGTTTGCTGGCGCTATGTTCTCCGTTCTTCATAGACTGTATAAAATAACCGTCCTCTCACAAACCGCCAACCTACGCGAAACTCTGCGAGGGGAAGAACGTTCTCCGTGTTTTACTCTTTCAACTGCAGTTCTGATTTGAAACACTGGGTGTCAGCGCTACTTATTTCACCTTTAAATCAATCTACAAAAGACCTAAATCAGTCTATATATGAAGTCAGTGCAGTTTCACATTGTTAAAAGCAAATTGGCATTTTTGACCACTTGGAAACGATAAGGGACTGGTACACCATCTACCTGCATTTAAAAGATAAATTCCTGCTTGTTTTCTCGTGTAGTTTGTAAGCTTTGTAGATGTTAGACAGCACGTACGCTTGCCAGTCTGCTTCAAAGTCTAAGATGAACATGAATGATGAACCAGTGACATCTGGGACTAAATCTCTCCTCAGAGCTTCTTTTCTTTGTTTATGCTCTGGGGATGTTTCTGTACCAGGTGATCTGGCTTCTTCTGTCTTTTCCACCTGAACCTAACTTCACATTTCTTTTATTTCTTTTGTATTTCCATACTTTGCTTTTCTCACAAGGATAAAAGCATCAGGACTTTTAATAAGTTGAGTTTATGCTTTTGTTTGCAGGTCCAGCTCACTCTGTTGACTGCCATCGTCAAGTTGTTCCTTAAGAAGCCGTCCGAGACTCAGGAACTGGTGCAGCAGGTCCTCAGCTTGGCTACGCAGGTGAGTCTGTCTCTCTGAACAAGTAGCTTTTAGAAGTTTGTGTTCTCCTTGTTGGATGTTGCTGCTTGTGTTTCTGCTCTTACAAAGACCTGTTTTTTATATTTTTTGAAGCTCCTACATTCACTTTCTAAGAAGAAGCAAATTTTTGACCACTTCAAGTTTTAGTTGTCTATTTCTGTTTTACCCATCTCCATAGTAACCACATGACCAATCTCCATGTTCCGTCATGTGTTGACCTTTCTTGATTAAATTTATTTTCTTTTGTCCTCTAGGACTCCGACAACCCTGACCTCCGTGACAGGGGCTACATTTATTGGCGTCTGTTGTCGACTGACCCCGTGACTGCCAAAGAGGTGGTGCTGTCAGAAAAGCCCCTGATCTCCGAGGAGACAGACCTGATTGAGCCCACCCTGCTAGATGAGCTGATCTGCCACATTGGCTCCCTGGCCTCGGTCTATCACAAACCACCCAGCGCCTTTGTGGAGGGAAGCCATGGAATCCACCGGAAACACCTTCCTGTTCAGCACAGCAGGTCAGACACACACATACGGTACATATACACACAGACTTGGATGTTACTTTGTTTGTCCTAATTGTGTATCATGGACATAATGATAGTGCATCATGATGAACTTTCACCTGGTGCTAGTAGCATGTGAGATAGGCTTACAATCTACAGGATGTAGATGTGCCAATATTCCAGCGTGTTGCAGTTTGTGATGGGAGAAAGCTGGATGCATGCATGCATGAATGAGACCTCTTTCTCTGAACCATGGCCATCATTTAACCGTTATTTTCCCTCTGTTGTTGTTTTCTGCAACCAGTTTGCGCTTTGCACCTGCAAGTGATGAAAATGAAACGCTGGCTCCAAATTCGTATACTTGTGGCATTTATGGCAAGCCTTACGGGAGCTGGTGCAAATTTTAAAAGAACCGGATACCAATTTTTGAAAGCACATTATGCTTCAGAAAATTGATATACGCCACAAGCGGGAAAAATTCTTGTCATGGCGTGAGTTAGACACCATTCACAAAACAGCTGTGCAAGCTTAACAAAGGACCTGTTTGCCAGGCGCTACATTCACCTTAGACATATCTTCCATGGGTGTCGCAGCTGTGGGGGATGTGGGTGTTTGGACACTTTTCATGGTGAGACTTGTTTAGCTGTTTTTAAACTTTAGTGCAAGCATTGCTGCTGCGGTTGCTCTGTGCTTCGCGACTCCCTCACCCACTCTCCTTGTAGGCAGTTAAGGAAAAAAAAAAAGCTTTTTTATATAAAAGTAGTCAGGGATTTAACAGGAAGTTATTGTGGAAAAAGGTGTGTGCTGAAATTTCAGATCAGTTATCACGGTGTCTGTTGAGGAACACCGTAAAACGTTCAGGCTCGGGGCTTTTTTTTTTTTTTTTTGTCTTTACCCCTGCATCTACAGTATGTATGGATGATATTAAACAAACAAACAACTGCTTTTAAACAACGAATAGTTGTGAGTGTAATCCAGAAGTGGGGTGCATCTTCATTGTCCTCATGACTGAATTTGATTCACCAGTCTACAACTCAGTTTGGTTTGATTACACAATGCACCTTCATGCATCACAGCGTCAAAAAGCATAAATAGTCAGATGAGTATGATAACTTTTTATTTACCAAAAATAAAATATAAACCTTTCAAAATATTTCCACATAACAGAAGCTTCAGTGGCGCTTCCTGTTTCCGGCAGCTTCTGTCAAACATGACTGTTGGAGTCTAAACGTTTCTCAAAAAATAAAGAAATCTTTTGGTAGCGTTTTTTAGAATAAGATAAATTATTCTCACTGTCTCTGTATGTGAACTGTCATGTGGTTGCTAGGTTACCTTCCCTCTCTTGAATCCATCAACCAGGGCTTTTGTTTGTCTGTACAACTCTGGCACAGCTGTGTCTGCAATCGTTTGCCAAGTTGGGATGTTGTACCGTAGTTCCGAGGTCTTTTACCTTTCGGAAGAACCTGGCATTGTTGATGATGCTATACGGCCTTGCAGTGGTGTCATGCTCCAGTCCTCGAGGACCACATTCCTGTAGGTTTTTTTTGTTTTTGTGTCCCTGTTCCAACAAACTGACTCAAATGAATGAGTCGTTGAGCAGAACTTCATATGCTGTTGGATCCATTTGATTTGAGTGAGGTGTGTTGAGGCAAGGACACATTGAAAACCTGCGGGACAGTGGCCTTCAAGGACTTTGGACACCCTGGCCTTAAGGCCTTTGCAGCAAAAGCTCTAATCATCAGGGGCCGTATTCCTAAAGATTCTTAAGCAGAGAGTCGCTCCTAATGGCCAAATTCTAAGAAAATTCTGAGAATCATGATGTTGTCTTAGAATTTCCCCTAAAAGTGAAGAGTAGATCCTAGTAAAGATTAAAGCTATTTCTAAAGAATCTTAGCTCTTAACAGAGGTGAGATCCGTTAAGAGCAGGGAAGAGGACTTTTGAGTTGCTTAGGAGTTTCCTAAAGGCGGATTTATGGTTGCTCCTGCATAACTGCTGTAGGCTCGGCGCAGCTCCACAGAGGCCCGATGCGCACCTCTTCCAGACCTGACGTGCACCCTTGCTTCGCAGACGGTTTCGTGGGGGTACTCCTTTGTGATTGGTCAGTTTGGAATCACGTGTTGCCGGATATCTGGTTCTTCTCGCTGAATTTGTGTGGCTGTCACCTTCAGGTTAGGAGGAGAAACTGCAACACAACACCAGAACGATGCGTACCCCCAACGCTCGAGTGTTTAGAGCAAACTCACCAGCGTCAGCTACACCATAAACAACCGTAGACGCCATGTGAGCATAAATCCAGCTTAAGCAGAGGACAAAGTGGCGGACAAAGAGGCAGGAGAGATATTCTCCAAACTAGGGATGCACGGTATATTGGCATTAATATCGGTATCGGCTGATGTTAGTCATTTTTTAACATATCGGTATCGGTCCGATAAGCAAAACTGGGCCGATATTAACAGCCGATATTTATT
>JBAFTC010000017.1:30539560-30550918 GCA_037177435.1 Melanotaenia nigrans
TCCCTTCAGATGAGCTGGTGAATGTGGCCGGGGAGAGGGAAGTCTGGGTTTCCCTGCTTAGGCAGCTGCCCCCGCAACCCGACTCCGGATAAGCGGAACAAAATGGATGGATGGATGGACTCAAACAACACAACAGACTCTAAGGCAGGGATGGGCCATGTCAGTCCTCATGTGCTGCAGTACTGCAGGTTTTAGACATTTTCCTTGCTTCAACACACTGGATTCAATTAATGGGTCATTGTCCAGAGCTTGGCAACAAGCTGTTAGATCCATTTGATTCAAATCAGGTGTCTTGGAGAAGGTATACATTTAAAGCCTGTAGGCCTGTGACCCTTGAGGACCAGAGTTGCCCATCCCTGGTCCAAGGTATTCTACTGGCCTCTAAACGTAACAAATACCCGAGTCAAGTTAACTATTTCACATACGGCTTAAGTGAAATCTCACATTATTTCTATCAGAACTCAAGAAGCACTTCTGAATGAAAAGTATAACATCTTCAAGAAACTAAATCCAGTCCAGCTTTTGTAACTCAAGGAGAACCTTCACAGACTTCCCAGATACCAATCTGATAGGGTCTGATGGCACCTGTGAGAAACACTCCAGAACACCATCTTAGCAGCATGAAGAGGGCTGATTTTATATTAAACAGGTGGTATACATTAGTGTCTAGCATATCGGTGGTTTTGTGAATATTCTTAATTATGATCTAAAATTTCAAACTATTCTTTTCCCCTTTAAAACAACAAGTTTCAAACTTTAAAACTCTGGGTTTCAAGCTCCTTTTTGATGGCACAGTTACATTGTTCATTGCCCTGTAGTATCCCGAAGCTAAGAAACTGCACTTCACAACTTTGTGACCCCACAGTGTCATATGTGACTTGCTTTACGGCACCATGTCACATGCCAGCAACTAGATATCAACACACTGGCCACTTTAAATGCATGGCTGAGTCAGTAAAGACACGCATCAGCATTTTATCAGAGGAAAAGACAAAAGAAAGGCAGAAAGGCACAGAATACGAGATAAGAGCCAACATCAGACTGGCTTTTATTGGCTGGATCAAGGTCAGAGAAGAGACAGGATGCAAGATGGATTCTGAATTTTCCGTCATTAGGTGGCACTAAAGTGTAAAAAATCTGCCAAAGTTTAGTAGTGGGGCTTTAAAACAATTACAAAATGTTAATGACTCATCTTGAACTTTGTCAAGATAATTTGATGTATTGCCAACACTTTGCTAACCATAACAGGACTTGCTTGAGTACTTTCCCAGAATAACATCTGAAACTTGCATAGCTATGATGGACCAATCTAAACTCAGCTTCAGTCAGCAGTACTATGCTATGTACTATGATTTTTCCTGACCGCACCAATCAGGGTTTAGTCAGGCTACGTATGGATTATATGAAGAAAAAAAATTAACTGAGATCAATATGAAGATAAGGGCAAAAACTGATCTTGTGTAAGAGCAAAATTATGTGACTACAATGAAGATACAAAAACTTTAATATGTCACATTTGCTCAGCTTGCAGCCTTGTATGTGCTTATGTGTTTTCCTGGCAGCTTTATATTTGACAAAACAAACAGAGAGCTTGAACCAATCCTGTTCATTTATCTGCAGCATCATATTAACACAGGACACCTAACTTGGTTTAAAACAGAGGTGAAAATTTTCTTTTAGTTAATTTGTTACTGTCACATGTCAACATTTTGTTGCCCAACATTTTCATTCAGAAATATTGTAGGTGTACTGACTTTCACAGAATTCTGGATTATAAGACAACAAGATTAAACCTCAAATCCAGATTTTATAACTGGATGCAATCAGTGAAGGTCATTTATCACACATTAGATGTTGGTAAAAGAAAAAAAAATAATATTCTTTTTAACAAGTTCATAAAATGTTAAGGATTTCAATATCCTGAACAAAGTCAAAGTCAACCGCCTACATCATAACGCCACCTGCAGTCTCAGATAGGCAAGGTCAACATTGTACTCCTGACTACTTACAGGGCTTTTCATAAACTGTGAGGAACTGATGAACGAAAAGCGAATGCCTTTCTGTGTTTTTTACTTTTGTTAGGAAGATGGCTAATATGACAAGTTCTGTTAATAGAAATAAAATCAGATTTTACAAGCCTTCATGTTTTATTCAGAGATGTTAAACTACAACAAGTTCATCTAGAGACATGACTGTCAAATCTAAAATACCCCTGAAGATACAACTTCGCATTTGTCAAATTTGCTGTGTTTTGATATGAAAACAACTGCAAAGTCTGATACTGCTACAAGCATTTATTCAAAAGATACACTATGTTAGAGTGAGCGTGTCAGCCAAATGGTATGTTTGTTTCTTCTGTTCTGGTTTCATTTGCAACTTCTGGACAAAATGCCATTTTGAGAAAATCAGAGGATTGATAAATGTTTGAATGGAACATTTAGAAAAAGGTTTAAAATGCCAATCATCTTTTGAGTATCATACACTTGTCTAAAAAGAATTTTCTAGTACCTTTATCTGCGGTCTGGCCATTCTGTACAGCAGCAGCATTCCAGACACAGCTACACCTCCTATGATGCCATACTGCACCTCCCAGAAACTCATTAGGAACGTCACAGCAAAAGGCAGCAGGTCTAGCTCTGTGAAAGACACATCCACAATTGACTACCATAAACAAACCGATAAATTTCAGATACATTTACAGAAAAAATACACATATTTTACACCTACTATATATCTTCCACATCTTCACCACCACATGGTAATCCACCATGGGAGCTACAGCACAGATGATAACAGCAGCTAGCGAAGCTTTAGGGATGTAGTAGAAAGCCGGCATGAGGAACGCTAAAGACAGCAACACAATCACACCTGCAAACGTGTCCAGAGAAAGTAGAAAACAGTTAAATACTCAAAAACTCAAACAAGTAAAATAAATACATATGTGGCAAAATTTGCAGAGTGAAGTTTTGCATTTAAGAGTTCAAGGAAAATTGCTACTTTAAGCTAGTTTAACCACAGCATGAACGCTAGCTAAACAGCTGCTTGCATGAAATATGCTCGTTTTAACCATTATTTTCCATGCTTCTTTTTAAGATAATTGACTAAACAGCATAGTCTATTAACTTCTGTGAAAAAGCACTATAAAGATGAAAAAATCCTGCACAACCCTAAGTGTTTTCTTTCAAATGTACATGAGCAATTAGCAACTGCTAAACAGCTGCTAGCATAAAACATGCTAAATGTAATCATGCTTTTTTGTTTTACTAATATCAGTTTATCTGACGAAATGTAATAAGAACTTCCAAAAAAAGCCAAATGCTTTTACAATGTAAGGGTTTTCTTTGAATGTTTAAGCGTTCGAGAAGAATTGCTACTTTAAGCTAGTTTAACCAAAGCATAAAAGCTAGCTAAACAGCCTCTAGCATGAAATATGCTCATTTTATCCATTATCTCCCATGCTTGTTTTTATGTTAGATTAACTAAACAAACATAATCCATTCACTTCTGTGTAAAAGCACTACATGGAAGAATCCTGCTTAACCTTAAGTTTTACTAATATCAGGTTATCTGACAAAACGTAATAAGAACTTTTAAGAAAAAGCTAAATGCTTTTACAATTTAAGGGTTTTCTTTAAATTTATGTTTAAGATTGGAGTCTTTCATTGGAGTTTTTGTGTATTTTCTGCTGTTAAGACATTGACAGTCAAGAAACGTATAGTTTAAATAAATAAAAGGATGCAGTGTACCAACCAGAGTACCAACAACTTGCAAATGATTTTTTTGGACAATATGTGATATTTTATTAACCAGAGAAGTAAAAATTAATCTTCTTTTTTTCACCATGAAACGTAGCTTGAATTTGCTAGTTAACTTAAGCAGGGCTATACAACATTTATCCTTCCGTCATAACCGTTTTCAGTTAGAGTTAACCTCACATAAAATTTAACATGCAACTTAACAATAGCAACTTAACATGTCATTTTTAAATCAGATGTGTGTTGCTTCTTTGATTTACTTTACATGTTTAGCAGATCAAGGAGAAGATTGTTTTTTCAGATTTATTCTATCCTGTAACTTGACGACCATCAATCACAGCATACCCATCCTTGAGGAAAGCCTTGAGTCCCCTGCTCCTCGCCTCCTCCACTCTCGGCCAAAGACGCTGACGGGCCTCGCGGTCCTCCTTGCAGAAGTCCTCTCTGAAGCGAATTTTCATCTCCTTGCAGATCTTTGCATCCTTGGATAATTTCCAGACTTGGTCCCGGATGGTTCTCATGGCAAACTGTATGATAATTTGCCTGGGTTTGTCCGTTTTCTTCCTCTGACCTAGTCGATGAACTGTATCCACAGTACTGCGCAGTTGCTCCTCACTGGCTGAGATCACTTTAGCCAGGATTTTGATAATTTCTTCCCTCGCGTTCTCTCCTTCCCTCTCCGGAACGCCATTGAGTCGCAGGGACCACCTCCGTTTATATCTTGCCTGCTCCAGAACCATCTCGCGAAGAGCCGCATTTTCATTTTTGAGTGTCACCATCTGAGTTTTGATCCGGTTGACATCCTCAACGATACTTTTTACAGTTGCCGTATTAGCATCTACAGACTCCTTGACTTGCCTCACAGCATCGGTATTCTCTTGCAGTTGGAATTCATACGCCTTAAGGTGCTCACTCTGTGTGTCAAATTTACATGTCAGGTTTTGAATTGCTTTGAAGAGCATCGCGTTTGACACTTCATTTTGCGTCTGTGCCGAATTCGTTTTGACTTTTTTAGGGTTGGGGCTTTTTACCGGTGTGTGGTGCCTGTCAGCATTCATCCGGTCTTGTGTAATGTCCCCTTGCTGCTGCTCCATCCATTCGATGTCTTCATCGTCGCACGCTTGCTGCAGAGCCGCTAGGTGGTAGCTGTGGTCCTTGCTAGAGTTAGCCATTTGCCGTCTTTAAGAGAAATGTTCCAGAAAAGAAAGGAGAGAGCGCAGAGGGCAGGGTTCTTTAACAATTAAATGTAATCCAGTTGCACCAACTGATAAACTTAGTCAACTTGACCGAGGTATAAGCGCTTTAGAAGGTTTTATTCAGGTTAAACACCGGAGCCCACAAAAGTTAGACCGCTCACTCCGCCATCTTTCTTTTCCCCTCAGAAATTTAAAGTGTTTTGTATATGAGGAGCAGCTGTTATTGGTTTAACTTGGTTTTCGCTCCTCAAGGCCCCAAAGTTTCATGCAGAACCTAAACGGAGAGGGTAAACCGTGAAGGAGATTCAAGTGTAAAAAGGATTTAAAAATGGAAATGTAAGAGGAAACCACCTTTTAAATGTGTGAAAGGGATAGGTATGTATAACCAAATTCATGAAGTTTTTTCTCCTTTTACAAATCACAGTATTTAATAAGTTCAGACAATACAAACAGTAACCGTGCAGGGGATGCACATGCTCAGTAAAAGACATAAGCGGACATAAGAGGACATGCAGTGGACGGTGGTCGTCTGTGCGTGCAGTAAATGTGCCACGCTGGCTTCTTCCCCGTTAAATGTCCCCACAGTTCCTGGTGCTACAGCTCCATAAGTGTTTGGCTGCACATCCACACGCCCACTGGAAACAGACTGAAATCAGCTCGTAAAGGACAGACGCTCCGGCCGTAGACGGACCTGAAACCCGCTCAGAAAGCTGCCATAGCCCGACTAGGCCTGGTGCAGCATCAGTCTGTCAAACCTAACACTAACTATTTATAGTCATTTCACATGTTGTGTTACCCGTTTAGATTTTGACATTATTTTAACAATCTGTATTTTTATTTCACAGATTTGAAATTGAGCTTTCAGCTCAAACACTTTAAACCCTGTTTTAGTAAAGAGACTAGATCTTAATTTGTCTGCTATAAACTAGATTACTGCTGTTCAGTGAATATTTTAGAGCTGATGAAGTTTGTTCTAATCAGGATATCTAATGTTTAAACTTCTTTGGTTTCTTCTGTACAGGTAGCTGTAAAGAACAGCATTGATGTCTTCTACTTCAGCGTACTCATCCCGCTCAACATATTCTTTGTTGAGGATGGAAAAATGGGTACGATTGCTAGAGACAGTCTTCAAAGCTGAATAAATGCTTTATGTTTGTTACAGTTCAAGACAGACTTAAAATAGAGACATGCAGATCTCAGCTAAATAAATCAAATTTAGATATAAATCAGGACATAATATGTTTTAAATACTCGATGTGAAGCCAAACTTTTACTTTATTTGCTCTGGAAGTGCCAACTTTCACAATCTGTCTTGTCTTTCTGGCTTTAAATGAGATTTGTGAAGCTTGTGGTCACTCCCGTCTACATATGTTCTCTGTTGCTATTATTAAACAATCTTTCTAACGGATGCAGGTTAACAAGAGAATTTACAAGAAGCTCAGATATGCATTTCCTCTGTTTATGCATCATATTCCTAAAAGCCGGCTTTGTGGCCCATGAACAATTTAAAACCACACCTTACACCCGTACACACATGAGCAGTTTACACATGTTAAAAGTCTGCTCTGACTTTGTTTTTCTACATGACTCGTCTAATGATCTGTTTTACCTTGTTCAGAGCGACAGGTGTTCCTGGCTACATGGAAAGATATCCCCAATGAAAACGAGCTGCAGTACCAGATAAAGGACTGTCATCTAAACGCAGGTAGCTGCTTCACAATGCAGCAAAAAACTGTCAGACAAGCAGAATCGATCATTTTTCTTAAGATTCTTTTATTTCTGACTTACTATTTTAAGCTTGTATTTTTCAGCCTTTGAGTCATTGGTTGTTTTTTTTGTGTGAATTTTTTTAGTGTCAGTGAACATAATTTCTACCTGGTTTTTCTTTCTGATGATACTTAATTAAATACTTCTAAAATGCTCCAGCTGCACCTAAGACCTTAAACGTCTCTGTTTTCTCTTCCAGCTTCATGCCGTCTTTGGATAACTTTTGTTCTTACCTATAACTCAGTGACACCTCCAGCTCCTTCTGCTTTTAGTAGCTACAGTAATTGTGTCGTTGTCCTGGCAGCACCGTGGATTAAAACCAGTCACGGTGGCTGATCATAGCTGTGACGTAAGCTAGTGTTTGTGGGATTTGGAAGGTCATTAAAACCCTCATAGAGTCGATGTATCCTTTTACCTATAGAAGCTTTTTGTTAGTTCCTCCATTAGTTCTTTTTAGTGCCTTTAGTGACATCAGCCTGTGTTTACTTGTTTCTGTTTGTTCAGTAATGAGATGCTAGTAACATGTCATGGTTCTGATTTCAGACACAGTGTCAGGGAAGCTGCAGAACAATAACATCTACACCATTGCCAAAAGAAACGTAGAAGGCCAGGACATGCTCTACCAGTCTCTCAAGCTAACCAACGGAATCTGGATCCTGGCTGAGCTCCGCATTCAGCCTGGAAACCCCAATTACACGGTACAGCATGATAAATAATTTCATACAAATATTTAATTGCAAAAAAAAAAACGTATTAGTAAATTAACTGTACGTCTCTAGTCCATAAGGGCAGTGATTTCACATACCACGCAAGTTATATTTAGTACTACTACTACTACTACTACTACTACTGAGCGTCCCATCAGAAAAAAAAGTCATGTAAACACCTTTCTCGTCGGCTTTCTTTAGAAAATCGGATTGAGCGGGTGGTGTAAACTACAGATGACTTGATGGAGCGGGTGGTGTAAACTACAGATGACTTGATGAAGCGGGTGGTGTAATGATGGAGCGGGTGGTGTAAACTACAGATGACTTGATGGAGCGGGTGGTGTAAACTACAGATGACTTGATGGAGCGGGTGGTGTAAACTACAGATGACTTGATGGAGCAGGTGGTGTAATGATGGAGTGGGTGGTGTAAACTACAGATGACAGCAAACAGAGAAACACACACACCGTTCATGAGTGTGTGTGGCATTTAGCACGTCTGAGCAGGTGACTTCACTGACATCACGACTGATCTGTTTTATTAGCCAGATTACGGGATTTTTGAAGCAGATGGAAAGTTTCCGCTGAAAAGGAAACAGATACACACACACACACTCCCTCTGATGTGTTTTTATGTGATGAGTTGCAGACAGAAAGACTTGGTGGGAACAAAATAAAGCTGCTAAAATGTTTTTTTTTTTAAATATTTCGTGCCCAGTTAAAACACAGTAAAAGCAGTAAATTAAAAGAAGCCTGATGCCATAAAACTAACCAAAACCACTGCTGGATAAATTATTCCACCAACATAGAGAAGAAACCTGGAAGACCTGGTATATCGTTAGCAGTAAGTGCAATTAAACCTAAATAATGATAAACAAACCATGTGGCTTATGAATGTTCACAAAGCTGGTGCCAGTTCTCTTTCAAGAGGATGATGTAAATAGAATAAAATCTCAACAGTCCGCTGGGCTCTGCTGTCAAACTGGACTTGACAGACTTCACATGAAGTTCTTCTCATTGAATGGAAATACATTCATGTTTAGCTGATTTTCTGATCGTGTGGCTACGCTTTTCCACACAACCCAGATATTTTTTAAGTGTTGTCTCTGATTCCTCAGCTCTCTCTCAAGTGTCGGGCCCCTGAAGTGTCTCAGTACGTCTACCAGATGTATGACTCCGTGCTGAAGAACTGACCCGTCCAGCCAGACGGCGTCTCTGCTTCAACAAACATCGTTTCTTCATTTTGTGTGTCTGACTGCCAGAACAAGAGAAACCAAACCGCATATGATGGATGGTTAATGATCTGGAATATTGGGTTTTTCCTCTGAGATATCAGCAGGTCAGTTTATAAAACGTTAGTGTGAGAAATGGTCGTGTGGTTCTGCAGCTTGTTATGGTTCCTCTTTTATTTTATTTGCCATTTAATAGTGTTATTAAATCCTCAAATTCCACTCCATGGTTATGTTTACCTCCCAGTAAAAATCTATCTATTCCATCCATAAGTGAGTGTCTTAATGTCGTGACTGATGGTGAAACTGTCCTAAGAGAGGAGGGGAAAGATCCCCGTCTCACACAGCCGGTTTGTTTTTTTCTGGTTCAGATTTATTTTTGATACTGGTTTTGCTTCAGTTTTACCTTTTGAAAACAATACCAATGTTAACTGTTTTCTTTTGCCTTGAATATGAAACGCGTTGCAACCAGGAGCTACTGCTGTTTTTTCCTGTTACAACATCTTTCAAATTTCATGGGTTATATTCAAAATCTGAGCAGCATTTATAAACCAACATTCCTTTTTCCTTCACTACGTGTAAAATACTGTTAGACTTGTTGAAAAGAGAAAACCAGAGATGAAGCAGCTGTTAAGGATGTAAATAGCATTCCCATCCTGTTATAATATGACATGAACATCTTCAAGCCTCCCATTTACTGCAGACAGTTGTGCACACCTTTAGGCTTTCATTGTCTTTCCTTTTATTGTGCATCTACCTCCACATTTTTACTTGCTTTATTGCTGCAGTAAGTCCACTTCAACGTTTATTCTTCTTAAATGCTAAATATTTTCGAGTCTTCATACGAGTCTAAACCAGCCAGCCAAACCAAACTCACAGGACCAAGCATCCGTGCAGCTTACATGCTAAGCTCATGTTTTAATGATGTATTGTTATTCTAACCTGATGTTGGCCTTTGTGTGTGATTATATGAATATAAGCCCGTAGGCAGTCGTTGTGTGGTCCAGTGATAGTGTATTTTGTGTAGTAAATTAAACTTTTATCACACTGGAAATTAAAGTGTTTCCTGTCTATTCAACAAAGAGCTTTTTCAGTGTGCTAGCTGTGTGTGTGGCACCACTTTTATTCATGTTAATGCAAAACACACGCGCCTGCATGAGCTCCTTCGTCCTCTTCATCCTCACTGTGGAATTTCTGTTTTAAATCTGTAGTCTTGTGTTTTCACACATACTAAGTGTAGAAGTGCATGTAAAGCTTACCAGCTGTGGGAACTTCATGTACTACTTTGGAAATGGACGTTGCAAGAGTCATTGCTGCCTGTTGTTAAATGATCAGCTGTTGCTACAGTACAATAAAACTCTACACAACCACCTCGTCTTCGGTGCATCATTTTCTGTTCAAACTCAAACAGTTGACAGTAAAAATGAAACAGTTCCTCAGGTCTGAGTATGTAAAGCATACTGAAAGAAAACAATGGTAAATAAAACGGCTAAAGTTTAAATATATAAAACTCCCTGTAATAAAACGTGGTTAGAAAAACACGAGAAGCAGCAAACATCAGTGCAGTGTTTAGTATCTCGTGGTGGAGCAGGTAGCAGTGATGAGTGATACCAAAGATTTCCTGTCTACACGATACCATCAGGCTTTCCTTGATATCGACACCAATACTGATTGGCTTCCATAACCACGTTACATGTAAGGAATATGGTGTGTTTCATACAAAATGTGGTCTAAAACTTAAAGAAGTGAAAACAAATTGCATGTTTTGTATTAGCAAAGTGGAATCTAGAAACTGAAAAATGTATAGAATCCATTACTTTGGCATATTTCGAAGTATAGACGTCAGAGTATCGATACACCCAACCCTACAGTCTGACTGCGTTTGGGTAGAAGCTGTTTCTCAGTCTTCATATTTTAGCTTGCATGCAGCGCAGCCTCCTTCTGGAGGGCAGTGGGGTGAACAGTTAGCAGGACGGCTGGGATCGTGGAGGATGCAGGTGGCTCTTTCACTATATGTAGTGGCATAGATGTCCCTGTTGGATGGGTAAGCTACACCCAAAGGACCTCTGGCCAGACCATTGAATATTTTCACATAACAATTACGAAGAATAACAATTTTCAACCACACCATAACAACATTTTCACTTTTCTGGGTAAAATACCATTCCCTGTCTGCCGTACTTGCTCTGGCTGTTGTATAAGGACGCCTTTGCAGGATGGCTATAATTTGTGTTCATGACATTGAGTCCATGTATTGTGTAAAGGTTCAAACTCTTTCATGTGCCCCTCTTTACCAGGGCCTGATCAATCATTGACATCTTGGCTCTAGTTTTGAGGGTGAGGACTACCCCCAAGGTCAGAAAAGTGATGGAGAAAGACCAGGAGAAGAACCATCTACATGGACTCAATATAAAGCCATAAAGATTTTACAGATGTAAAGACAAATAATATAGCTGGTTATTCCTCTATGTTGGTTCAGACACTCTATTAAAGAAACCTATAGAACCAACTTTTATTAACGCAGAATGATGGACAGTATGCGACGTGAAGGAGCTGCTGAGAGAAGCAGCGGGTTTGATCCTGGAAGCTCTAAACAGAACTTCTGCTTGGTTCTCCAGAACTGCCGTTGGGTCAAACTCCAAACGTCCCGGTCCCTGTGTCTTCTGCTTGTTGTATCATGGTACCAGAGAAGCGGTGGTGTACTT
>JBAFTC010000017.1:30716972-30727321 GCA_037177435.1 Melanotaenia nigrans
ATTACAACACAACAAACTGGCGACAAGAGAATCTACGTCTTTTTTTTTCGGCCAGCTACTGATGGAACATAGCTGCTAACGTCCATCCACCTACAGTGTTTTTACCGTGTCCCAGAGAACCAGCACTGCCCTTTGACACGTGGATACGCATGTTCAACAACTACTTGCTGGTTATTAATGCATCAGGAAATGCCCGGCCTGACGCCCGTAGGAGAGCACCTTACTTCACTGCTTAGGAACTGAGAGACAATGGATTTTCTAGAGGTACTGTAACCACCTCAGCTACTTTCTTCGTCGTGTAAAAGGGTACACCTCTTCTCGGACGAGAAGCCTTAAACATCTGCATTACAGGCAATATTGTTCTCTCTCCACATGAGGTTCCCTCTGCACCTGTGATGACCACAAACTCATCACCTCCACCTTGCATCCCGTCTGCTCCTGAGATTGGCTGCGCATGTGCCTTTGTGCACAAAGTGAAAGTCGACCCTTCAGCCAGACCTGTTGGCCAGAAATGACAACGTCTGCCATTTGCTGTGAGAGCTTTTGTGTCCGCAGAACTAGCCCGCTTAGAAAAGGGAAATGTCATTGAAAGGATAGATGCTTCACCCTGGGTTTCACCCATTGTAGTAACAGGACATAAAAATGGTGGCATATGAATGTGTGCAGATATGCGAGAACCAAACAAAGCCATCCTCACCGACTGCCACCCCTTGCCACATATGGAGGAAATCTTTACAAACCTACAAGGTGCAAAAATGTTCTCCTCAACTGACTTGGCCAATGCATACTACCAGCTGCCCCTACATGAGGATAGCAGAGACCTTACAGCTTTTATCACACACGAAGGCCTACTGAGATTCTGTAGAGTCCCATATGGCCTACAGTAGCTTCTGTCCCTTCTGCCTTCCAGAAAATGATGGTAGAAATTCTCAAGGGTCTCCCAGGTGTCCAAAATTACCTGGATGACCTCATTGTTTCTGGCAAAGCTACTTCAGAGCATGACCAAAACCTCAGTGCTGTCATCCGCAGGCTCAGAGAAGCTGGATTGGTGTTTACCTCTGATGCTTTTGCTTCTTTCCTCCAGCAGAGAAACATCTCTCACAACAGAACATCAGTGTACTACCCGGCTGCTGACGGAGCCATTGAAAGGTTTCATCATGCACTCAGAACATGCATCCAGACCGCAATCCAACACTCACTGCCATGGAAAGAGACTGTTATGGATTGGCTTCACGTCTTCCGTGCAACACCCCATGCAACAACTTCTACTTCTCCACATGATCTCTTGTATGGTAAGAAAATGCGAACTAAACTGAACATTCTCCCCTTGCCTCCAGCTGAGTCTGCTCCACATGACTTTGCACACCGCAGGGTTCCTGAACGACAGCAGGACATGAAAGCCTATACTGACACAAAACAAGCCGCAGGGAAGCTGCTTTTCCGGCCAGGAGAGAGGGTGAGGATAAGAAAACCACATCATGTGGCTAAAGCACATCCCAGGTTCACTCCTCCTGATACCTTGAGGAAGACCAAAGGCAAACATTCCTTCTTGCTCAATGATGGAAAGATTTGGAATGCTTCACACCTGGCCCACTTCCCTACAATGACTGAGCAGAACTTAAAGGCTACTAGGTTTTCACACACTAGTAACACTACATCTGCTCCCAAGAAACTGCCACGTGCCAGATACGAGCCTAGTTGGCACAATAATTATGTTATGCCATAAAATGTGTTAAATGATGGTGTACACAGTCATTTTTATACCAAGACTGTTAGCATACATTGGTTTACTTAAAGTTATGTATAAGTGTTACAGATACAGAAGAGTTAATTTAGTTATATATGGTGGTAAAGCTACATATTTTTCCTAATCCTTCTTAGTTAACATTATTTGCTAATTCTTACAGAGTTAAGTATGATGTATTTCAGTTGCTCGTTTGCTCTTTGAATGCTGTGTTTCCAGACTGTTAAGTTTACAGGTTTAACCACTTATTCTACTGTTCTGCTAATATCACTAAAGGAAGGGTATTCTTAAAGAGAGAGGAGATGTTGTGTCTAGTAATTTAATGTGCAACTCCGTACCACTAGGTGCCGTTGAGAGATCTGGTACTGTAGAAGAAGAGCGTATGATGGTGGATCTGACCAGTACAGTGGAAGTGTCTCATTAAAAGAAAACCTTGTTCGACGTTAAAGAGTGTTATTATTACAGCAACACAACACCACCATTTTGTTTTACTTAAGGGTTATTTCAGTGATTTCACCAACAATGTGAAGGGAAATTGGTCTGACTACCAACCCTCCACGTCATCGTCTCCCTCATGTAGCAACACATGAAGTCTAATTTATCTCCAGATCTGTAGACTCACAGGTTAAGCTTTAGATTAGTGGGGAAACATATATGATACTATATGGTTGTTGCTAGTTAATCTTCTGATATCTAGAAAATGTAAATATTTCTCTGATTGGATTGAAAGCCGTTACCCAGTCTGCTGCACTAGAAATGTTCCTACTGCAAAGCAGGAGGACGAGTCCAAACTACTGACCTGACCTACATTACAGGGAGCCTTTTCTCAACCATTCAAATAGTTCTAAAATAAATACAAACTATTTTTATTAAGTATTATTTTTAATTTAGAACTATTTTTTCTATTGTATAATGTTTTTTTTTCCTTCCTCAGGGGTTACCTGGACGTGTTCAGGTGGGGCGGGGAGGGGGACATGTTTCCAAAACAAAGAAACTTAGTGATACTAATGCATTGTAACTAAAATGTTTGGGCAATTGTAAGTTTGTAAGTTTATCATTCAGTATTAGATAATGTTGTTAGTATCACAATTGCATTGAGGGCCCTTCTGAGCCCCTGTCAGTCATGGGCCCCTAGAATCCTTCCCCTTTACCCCCCTTTTCATGCCCCAGTTCCCTGCAGATGATCGTGATACCCCCTGATATTTTTTGTTCATCCAGTCAAAAGTTGCCTTTTTCTGCCTTTTTCTGCCTCCTCTGTCGGTTCTTTCACAGCTTTCTTCAGCTTTCCTCCTGTCTTCCCTGCGTTCCTCAATGGGTTGACAGTTCCACAGAGCCTTGGTATCTTACCTCAACAGGATAGCTGGTCGTCTTCCAGCCAGCTTCCTGACATTCAGCAGCCAGCTCAACATATTTGGCCTCCTTGTACTCAAAGGTAGCCTCCATGTCTTCCTCATGTGGGATTATGAGTTCAACGAGGTGCACAGACCTTGCACTGGTGGACCAGACAACACTGTCAGGATGGAGGGATGTGGTGGTCTCTGTAAGAGGGAGGTGTTTCTCTTAGACTGGTGTAGTTTTGCTCTCTACTTTCTGTTACAAAGCTGGTGTGGTTCTCTGCCGGTGGAGATTCTTTGTTGTCTTCTTGACACCTCTCCAGCACCTCAGCTAGCTGTCTCAGAACTTGGTAATGGTGCCATCTGTAGCATCTGTAGCTCCTGGGAAAGCGGAATCTCACAGCTTGACAGAATATGCCAGAGGCTGGTGTTGTGGCTTTGCAGAGATAACCACTGGTGGAGGTTCCAGGGACAGGGAGGTGTGTCGTAGGTTGCGCAAATGAAGAAAATGAGCCTTGCCTATGAAATCTTCCACAGGTTGGACCAACTGATGCAGTAGAGCTTCCTGCAGCAGAGCTTCCTGCTGCCCTGCACCACAGCGTTGATCTTGTGGTGCTCTTCCTCCATCCTCACCACCATCTCCTTCATTTTCTTGCGGCTAGCTGTGGAACAGAAGTGAGGCACCTCTCTCCACCATAGTCCTAATCCAGCCTGCCAACAACTCGGTCAACCTCAGTGTGAGCATTCCACTTTCAACACAAATATTTATGTCTATTGATCACTGAAGCTAATTATTGCATATATAGAAATGTATAATTCTAATGCAAATATTGCAAATTTATATTTGCATTTTTTATGTTTTAGGATAAAAGGTGTGACACAAATCCTAGGGATGTAGGAGGGTTAATTGTTTTAGTTAATAGTTGAATAATCCTTCATGATAACAGATTGACTTACAACTGTCTTAATGTGATAATGAAATCAATGTCTGAGTCGAGAACTACAGGAATTGGGAGTTCTGGAACATCTAATCTTTAACCTGATCAGTGCATCTGATCAGTGTTGGATCAGCATAGTTATGGTAACAAATTTGATTATCGTAATCTGAGCGAGTGGAAGCATGCAGACGTTGAACACCAGTGGCCCCACGATGGAGCCTTGGGGAACTCCACAGGTTATTTTAGTTTACTCAGTTATCTGTAAACACAAAGTAGTCGCTGTCTTTTAGATAGGACTCAAACCAGTTCAGTGCTAGTCCAGAAAGTCCCACCCACTTTTTCAGCCAGTCTAGTGAGATGTTGTGGTTGTTCCAGTAGTACCAGGACTGGAACGTTACTGCTGTCTGTGTTCAAGCGCATATAAATGAGGACTAGGGTTAGGGTCAGATTTGTAATATCATATAGTCAGATTCCACTCACCAAGTTGGCTGCTGAAAAGGTAGGAAGGATTTGGACTTGTTTGAACAGATTTGTAAATGTATTTAACACTTACAGATGTGGACTTGGTCCGTTCATGTTCATATGTTCACTCTTTCTAATGTGATAGAAGTTATAAAACATTATGTCTCATTTTTAGCTTTGTAATGCGTCTCCAGGAATGGCTCATACGTGGCGGCTTCATGACGGATTGTGGAGACTTTGTGTGTTAAGTTAAAACAGATGGATTCTGTGTAGTTTGTTTGGATTTTATAGGGTTTGGTTTTCATAGTTTCAGGCTTAAATAAAAACAGGAAACTGAGTCACAAACAAAAGTTTTCTTCTGTCTTACCGTCACAGTCTCTGCCTGCTGAGGACAGACTGAAGGAAAACAGTGAGTCCTGAAAATTTTACGTTTAATTCTTTAACAGACCTCAGTATCAGGAATAAAAGCATCTGTGTTTTAGGAAAGGAGCACGGATATCATCTGCTTCTGGTACTAAACCATCCTTGTTCTAAGTTTAGCCTCTACAGCACGGTCCGACACAGCAACCTGCCTCCGGTTTTTGGCCTTTTTTCAGTTTTTGGAGAAATTAGAGGAAAATGTCTCTGGAACTGAACGCAGCTGGGATTCTTGATGAAAACCAGCTGGGAATTCCAGTTTTATTCTTTGCATGTTGGACACGTCAGAACAGAGACTTTGGGATGTTTTCTGTTTCTTTACAGGTTGTTGCAGCTGGTTGTTTTCTATTTTCCTCTTCTCCTTTCTTTTGTTAGGTCCAGGTCCAGGTAAATTCAGCAATAAACTAGTTAAACGATAAGAAGCCTTATATCCATAAAGATCTCAGGAAAGCAAGTTCATCATCTTCAGATGGCTCAGAACTCGGCTTCCAGGCTTTAAAGTAGAACCAGGACCAGAGAGCACACACCTGCTGTCTCTTCCACCAGCTGAGTTATTTTAAGATCTTTCTTCTCCAAGGTTTATTCCAGCTGTTAGAAGAACACAAGTGTGTAAAAGTCTGGGATCCTCTCACAGATCATTCGGAGGTGACCGAGCATCAGCTCAGCTGAGACAGACTTTTATCAAAGAACCCGTCTAGTTGATCTGGAACAGCTGTTTTTATTTCTTTATTTCTACTATTGTTTTTCAGTTTTGTTTTTGTTGCTGCTGTGTGAAGCACTTTTATTTTTATTTATTAATATTATTTAATTAATTTCATAAAGACTGGGACATTTTTCATTTTGGAAAATTGTAAAGATTCCAAGATGAAACTGTTGTTACAGAAAAATCAAATTTCCACACGTCCATGTTAAGCTGCCCTTGTCTCTGTGGATTCCATATGTAACAGAAGGGTTGTTGCTTCTGTCTGTGGTGTTTTTGTCTCCTTTTTTCTTCTTTCCATTTTGCTTCTTTTTGCTGTCTTTCTTCTTTTTCTGTCCCCTCCGGTCAGGTCCAGCAAGATTACATAGATTCAAAGTAAAAAAATAAATCATTAAAAAAAATAAATGAATCAGATTATCAATTGGAGACTTACCCAGAGGCCTCCCCTTGGCAGGGCTAATTTGTTCAGCACGATACAGCAAACAGATTATCATTCTGCTGCTATGATGCTGGACAGGACAAGATAAAAATAAATAAATAGATAAATAAAAACGCTACACCTAGTAGGTGTTGACATGTTTTACAAATGTGTTTCATATGGGGTTCATATGTTTTTCACATGTGGGTTTTTTCTGTTAGGCTGGCATCAATGTGCAACTTCATTATATTTAAAGTTTTAATGCAGAAAACTTCCAGGAAAAAAAATAAAAGTCGACCGTAGAAGAACCAGACGAGAGAAGAAATGTTTTACGTTTCTAAAACATCTGAGGGATGAGTCACATAAATCAGCTGAGAGGAACATGGAGGCTTAAAGACTGTTTACAGTAAAATGCTAAAATTATCATCTAAACCCCCATGTTAAAGTCATTTTAGTTCAAACTCCACATCCAGAACCTTCTGGTCTGCACTGGGTCGGACCGATAAAATAACAGCAGGATAACTTGTGTTTTAGTACCAAGAAGTACATTTAATGATCTTTTAGGAGAATCTATAGAGAAAAATAAGTCTCAGCTGTTTTTTCTCTGAATATGTATATATATATATATACATATATGTATACACACTAACATACAAATAAAATATGTAAATAAAATCATGTAAAAGTGTAACTGAATCAAAATAATTTTGTTTTTCTTTGACTTTTTTGGGACGAGGGTCTTGTTTGCTTTATTTTAATTAAAATTTCCAACAAAAAAAGTTCATTTAAATCAAAACTTTAAAGTTTTAAAAAGGTTTTAGGATGAAGTTAAATATCAAGTACAAAACTCTGATTGGATGTTTAACAGCACACACCAGTTAAAATGAAGAATAATACACAATAAATTCCAATAAGCCTCATTGCTTGTTTGGTTCATTTCAACCGTCGTGTTGTTTTCATGTTTCTGCAGTTATTCGTTCACACATGTAACATGTTTGTTCCTCACGCTGAATTTATTCTGCATTAACTGGAAAAACTTGTGAATTGGTTTGGTAATTGATCATTTTTAATTCTGTACATATTCTGAACAATTTTAAAAATGATCAGATTATTAAATTTCTGTCGTTCTAGTCTGATGAACAGTGAGTTTTTAATTCTGTATGATTGGATTTGATAATGATTCTCAGAGCTTTTTAAAGATGAAAGACAGAATTTGTTCTTGTATCCATGTGTGTCCCAGACGTAATTAGTCATGTATTATATGCAGTCTACCATGATGACTGGTTTAAAAAGTTTTTCAGCCCAGTTTAGGAGGTTCTGGGCTTTGAAATTATTCCACAACAAGTCCAATCCCAAAGGAGGAAAGGGGTGCACGAGGCTTAGACCACGTCCACCCAGAGACGAGCTATTTTCTATACTTCTACACGTGGAAGCAGGATAAAAAACTAGATGGAAATAAATCAATATGATGAAAAACCGTTCAACACGTCTGGTTTTCTTCAGGTCTGCATGGTGCAGTCTTCTTTAATTCTCTCCTTTGGTTTGTGGGTTTCAGATGGTGGACGCTACGGAGGACAGATGGAAGGAAGCACTGAGACAAATCTTTGAACAGCTGACCAACAAGCAGATCAAGGAGGTGGCAAATGATCTTGGATTCGAACGGAAAAAAATACATAAGAAATTCAAAGAGGAATTATCTACAAAAATCATTCAGAGGTTTGGAGTCAAAGAATCTGTTTCTAAAATAGACAAGAAGATGAAAACCATGAGGAACGACGCTGCGGTCCAGCAGCTGCTGCGTCCCTTCCTGGAAGAAGAAGAACCCGACGGTGAGTTCACACAGAAAATCAGGGAACATAGAACATAGAATATAGAATATAGAACATAAAACATAGAATATAGAACATAAAACATAGAATACAGAACATAAAACATAGAATATAGAACATAGAATATAGAACATAAAACATAGAACATAGAACATAAAACATAAAACATAAAACATTAAGTTGCATCAGTGAATATAAAAGCGTCCAGGGGCAGATTAGATGGTGGCGGTGGGGGGCCGTGGAATGGCGGGGCTCATGGACAGCTGAGGGCTAGAAGCTGTTCCTCAGCCAGAGGGCAGCAAGGAGAAGACATGGTGGAAGGGGTGATGATGATTCTGCAGGCCTTGCTCTGGCAGCGTGATCGGTAGATGTCTTGAGTTTACTGCCCTCGGCAGCAGCTCTGCTTCTGTTCTGTCGATGTTTGTGGAAACCAGCCGGTCAGTCTGCGAACCTCATCCCTGCAGTCTCATCATTGTTTGAGATGAGACCTATGACGGCTGTATCCTCTGCAAACGAGCAGTCCCAGGTGTAGAGGGAGAAGAGGGCAGCGCAGAGCTAAAATCAATGAATAAAAGCCTCACTTATGCCAGGGAGAGATTAAAATGTCTGTTAAAACATCTGTCACCTTCCTCTCGAACGCGGTGAGGTGGACTCAGCTCCTTATATAAAAGTTGATGTGTGTTCCTCAACATAAAAAACCTTCAGATCACATCTGACCTCAGTCTTTATGTCCAATAACAAGTTTTCTAAAGTTCTTTAAAATTTTACCAAAATTAATTTGTGCAACTGATTTAGTTTTTATTTTATTTTATTTTTATTTTTTAAATACAGTACATTAATTTAGCTTACAATGAATACAGTAGCTGAAAAAACAAACAAACCAATACAATACCGATGATCTGTGACAGATTCGAGTCTTGTCCTCAGTCGGGAACGCTGGGCTAAGTCCTGGTCCTGGTTTATCTTTAAAATCATTAAATCGCTGCTTCCTTCTGGGTTTTATTAAAGTCTTGCCAAGCTGAGTCCACCTCTGAGATGGAGATGATCATTCATTCCTTCCTTTCATCGAATCTCGACTACACAGAGCCGTTTTCTGTCGTCTGTTCTGGTCAGAAGGAGAAAACAAAACGAACCCGGCGGGAAAAATAAAACTTTTACTATAAATTATGAACCATTAACGGAGAGTTTAACCCTTAAACAGCCGATCTGACATTTTGCTTTACTACAAAATGTTTTATCAGAATTTCTCACCATTATATTAACATCTCTTTGTTTTTGTGAAATGCAGGGATGGGAGCAGCTTCACCTTCCAGCGGGGAGGAGGCGAGCGGGGGTCTTCTGAGGAGGTAGGAGTCCAACAAGATTTTATTTAATCCAAATTCTGTGTTATGACTGAAGTTAAACATTGAACCGTCTGCATGACGAGGAGGAGGAAGATGGTAAAATGGTAAATGGTCCGTATTTATATAGCGCTTTACATTATACATCACATTCACCCATTGATAGTGGAAGCTGCCATGCAAGGTGCTCAACCACGACCCATCCGGAGCAATTAGGGGTTTCGGTGTCTTGCCCAAGGACACCTCAACATGAACTCAACTTGGCCGAGGATCGAACCGGCAACCCTCGGGTTACAAAACGACCTCTATACCTTGCTGAGCCACGCCGTTCCATGTCGTTCTCTTCCTCGCCACCCGGTACTCAGCATGTTTTTCTGTTTTTCTTCCAGAGGAGGTCCGTCTGATTCTGACCTTCAGCGTCAGGTGAACAACTTGGCTGCAGAAATAGAAAAGCTGAAACTGGAAATAAAGCAGCTGAAGAATCCTGGAGAAGGACGCTAACCTGCCAGACACGTGCACACCGTGTACTTCTTTCTAGATACTCTCATTCTTCTGTGGGCTTTATGTAGAAAAACCGCCCTCTTAACTAAAACAATAAAATTTTTCTTTATTTAAGTTCATTTGTGTTGAAGTTTCTGAGTGAAAATATTTACCGGATGTGAAGAGGTGGTCCTGTCCGCTCTGTTCATCTTCAGCATCTTCCTCCTCATCCTCTCCAGAGGTTTTCTGCTCTTCCTGATTGGTTGACGAGAACTTTGACAAGCGAAACGGATCTTGTGTTTTCTGAAGGATGCACCTGAAGCTGCACACGGTATGGGATGAGAACACTGTCATAATCTGAAACTGAAAGAATGCGTTTTGAAACTTTGAAAGTCAGTGTTTGAAAATTTAAGACCTAAAATAAAGTTTTGCAAGTCTGAAAATAAGTTTTGAAATCTTGAAAAGTATTTTGAAAGTCTGACAAAAAAGTTTGAATCTCTGAAAGCATAATTTTGTACTTGAATTTTTATTTTTCATAAGTACAACATGCATATTACAGAGTTTCAGCCTCACATTTTCAGAGATTCAAACCTCTTGTTGCAACCTTGCTGTTTTCAAGTCTACATTTTCAGAGTTTCAAATATGGCATTGTTCTCCCACCACATTAGTTTGTAAAAAACTTTTGAA
>JBAFTC010000017.1:30743297-30754181 GCA_037177435.1 Melanotaenia nigrans
ATCGTCCTGCACCGAATTATAAAGTTTGTGGTGTGGGATACGGCCAGCCATGATCTGGGTGGGTCCTGGGGTGCCAGCCTCTGTGATTGTGGGTGGGGGGGCCCCCGGTGTGGACGGATTCCCAAGAAATCGTTCTACATAGCGACATTAAACCTGATTTTAAAGATTGGGGTTTGTCTGTGGGATGTGGGATATGGGATTAATGGTTGGGTAGGTAGTGGGGGGTGATTTTGTGGACTTTACCTGTGTGTGTAAGAGATAATATTTGGATGTGTGTTTTTGATTTGGGTGAGTTATATGCTTTGATATGCGGAGGATTATCTTTAATTTTGTTTTTTTGTTGATATTTAGTTGTTACTGATGTTGTATAAAGCACTTTGAGAAGTGCTATATAAATCAAATTTTGATCAACTCATTAAATGATAATGTCCTGTGGAGCAAATTTTGCAGTCAAGTGACACTAATTCAATTAACTATGTGATTAATAATACATTAATAACAACATTAGGTCAAACCATTACTCATTCATTATGATCACTTTAGTGCCGGGAGAATGACTCTTAAATTTACAGTTTATTTAAGTTGATTAGTGCAGCTTTAAAAACATGTTTCCATCTGTGTGTAGGTCAGTAAAGGAAGAAAAATCTAATGTAGATGTTGGACTTACCTTTCTGCCTCTAGAGGAGGAATAGTTTTTATCTTGAGATGATGTGGATGACTCAGATGATTGAGAAGATGAGGACCCAGAGTCTGATTCTGATGAAGAGGAGTCATGGGATGATGATCTTCGTCTTGCTCCTTTTTCTTCCTTCTTTATATCTCTTCCCCTCCGCTCTGCAGCATCCACGGGCTGTGAAGAACTCTTGCTGTCATCCACCTCTTTTGCTTTTTTGATGGTCTCCTTGACAAAGCCTTCAGACTTTGCTGGGACTGTTGGTTCTTTCTCAAACCTTTTGACTCCTTCTTTGGGATCCTGGTCCAGTGCAATTTTATTTGCATCCTTCTTCTCAGACAGGGTCCCTGCAGACACAGCAGTCTCCTGTTTCGACAGATTCTGTGGATCTTCTCGCTCAGTGGAGGATCGCTTTCCTTCTAGCTGTTCCCCAACACTGGTGGGTGATGTGACAGGTGAGGCCCGAGGGTGGGGGCTATCAGAGAATGTACGGGGCCGCTTAATAACCAAGGGAGTGGATGAGGATGTGGGCTGAACTGGGGAGGCCCTTAAGAACCGGAACTTCTTAAATGATGATGAGTGTGGTGACAGAGGTGTTGCAGCAGACTCTGCGCCATGGGCTTCACTCTGGGACACTGGAGCATGGACATCTTCCTGCTCTCCTGCCTCTGTCGATGAGTTTCTAGCTGGTCCTGTAGAGAGGGGGGGAGGAGTGGGCAGGGGAGTGAGACTAACCTCACAGCCATGTTTGGATGGAGAGAGGTAACTCTCCCTCTCCTTTTCAGCCATCCTAAACCTCTCTTTCTCCTCTACCAATGCCCTCTCCTGCTCCTCCTTCTCCTTTTGCATGGCTTTTTCTTTCTCCAGTCTTTCCTGTTCAACCGCTTTCTCCTTCTCCTTTCTTTCCTTCTCCAGTGCTCTTTCCTTTTTTAGTTTCTCCTGCTCCAGAGCTTTTTCCTTCTCTAGTTCTTTCCTCTCCTTCTCGGCTCGTTCTTTCTCCACCCTCTCCTGTTCCAGAGCTGCCTCCCTCTCCGCCTTCTCTTTTTCCTCCCGTTCTTGCCTTTCCTTCTCTATTCGCTCTTGCTCCAGAGCTTGCTCTCTTTCAATTCTCTCTTTTTCTCGCCTCTCTAGCTCCAGCCTCTCTTGTTTTAGAGCCTTTTCTTTTGCAATTCTCTCTAGCTCTGCAGCTTTCTCACGCTTTAGTCTCTCTTCCTCCAAAGCTTTCTCCCTTTCTATTCTCTCAAGTTCCAGGGCTTTCTCCTTCTCAATCCTTTCCTTTTCCAGCCTCTCCTTTTCCAGAGCTTTTTCTCTCTCAATCCTTTCCTTTTCCAGCCTCTCTTTTTCTAGAGCCTTTTCTCTCTCAATTCTTTCCTTTTCCAGCCTCTCTTTTTCTAGAGCTTTTTCTCTCTCAATTCTTTCCTTTTCCTTTCTCTCGGCCTCCAGAGCTCTCTCCCTCTCCAGCCTCTCTTGCTCTAGAGCCCTCTCTCTCTCCAAAGCTTTGGCTCTTTCTAGCTCCTTCGCCCTTTCCAGTTCCTCCCTTTCCTGCTTTTCCCTCTCCTCTCTTTCTTTCTGCAAGCGTTCCTGTTCCAAGGCTCTCTTTCTTTCCAGCTCCTTCTGCCTTTCAAGCTCCATGGCCCTCTCACGCTCCTCCCTCTCTCGAGCCAAAGCTTGTTCCCTCTCCTGTCTCTCTTTTTCTAGAGCAAGTTCTCTTTCCTGCTTTAATGCCTTTTCTCTTTCCTCTCTTTCTAAGGCCTGCTGTTGCTCAAATCTCTCTCTCTCCAGCACTTTCTCCCTTTCCTCTCGCTCCAGTGCAATGGCTCTTTCCCGTTCTTCCTCAGCTGCTCGTTCTTGCTCTAATTTTCTCAACTTTTCTTGCCTTTCAAGCTCAAGTGACTTTTCTCTTTCCATCTCAGACTCTCTCTCTCTGTCCCTCTCCTCTACTACAGTGGCCTTGAGCACACTCACAGGTACTTGGATATGGACCGAATGTGCTCCTGCGACACCCTGGTGGGCGCCTGTAATCTTGGAAAATGGTACATGCCCTGCAGTGTTGGCTGTGTGAGTGATGGCAGATACCAGACCCTCTGGAGGCCCTCTGCCAGGGAACGATGTAGCTGAAGGTGAACCGCTGTCCTGCCTATTGCCTTCCCTTTCGATGCCATGCCAACCTGCTCCAGAAAAAGCACCCTCTGACTCCATTGTAAGTGCCAGAAGGGTCAGCGGGCCAGGCTTGCGCTCGTTAGGCTCACTCCTCTGTGGCTCTGGGCTGCTACTGCGGCTGCCGCTGCTGGAGGAACCAGAGCTGGAGGTACTGGGTGAATGTCTGGCTGGGGCAACATCAGGACTAGGTGGGCTCTGTTTAGGGGTGTCAGGTAAGGGGAATGATAACTCTGGAGGTGGGGAGGGAGGAGGTGTTGGCTGGCGGAGTTGAGGAGACAAGAGGGAAGGGATGTGTTGCTGTTGGGGTTGACGAGAAGCACCAGACCTCTCCCTTGCTGTGGGCACTCTGGCTGGCTCTCTGAAGTTTCTCCTTCGAGCGCTGCTGTCCCAGTCATCATCATCACCATCCTCCTCTCCACCCTCGCTATCATCATCATCGCTGTCGCCTGCTACTTCGCTGGATGCAGAACGTCGCTCTTGCCTTTGCTCACCACCAGGAACGCGCATGGCCACAGAGCCGGAGGCTACGTCTACCTCTTGACCTTGCCCTGCATTAACTGAACCAAACAATCCCTCTCCATCAGAAGGGCCAGGTGGCTTGGGCTGGCCAGCTAACACAGGTGTGACATCCTGATCAGGAAAAAAAGAAAAAAAAAGATTAAACTTTTGTAAGAGCATTGTGACATTTTTCTTACGTGTAAATTTGCTGTCACATATCTTAACAGCTAAAGAAAAAAATTAAAATAAAAATACAAATAAAAAGGCTGTATAATATAATTTGTGGAAGAAAACAGTGCTGCTAACCTGGGTAGGAGGAGGGCCCGATGTCCTGTTGTTAACTTCTGCATGGTCCTCTTGTTCTGTTGAAAAACGAAACAAAACAGAGATAAAAATATTTGCATATTCACACACTGAACTGAAATGCAATTCACTTTCTTAACCCAAGAATGGAAATTATACACTGCCCATTCAAAAAAAGAAGTCGCCACTCAGATTTAACTATGTTACCTTTAAAAGGCAAGAGCCTGTCCACTGGATAATTATGGGCAATGATGTTTCAGCCATCAGCAACTTACTTTAGTCCAACTGATGCAGTTGGACTACAGTCTCATTTCTTAAACAACTGTATCAAAAGTAAGGTTATTTTTATTAGTTTTAGTTTTTATTTCGTTTTGACTTTTTGTTTTCAAATTGAGTTAATTTTAATGAGTTTTTAGAGCAAATTTTCTAGTTTTTATTGGTTTTCGTTTTTTTTAAATGCTAAGTTTTAGTTTAGTTTTTATTAGTTTTAGTGTTTGTTTTAGTTTTTTGTTTGTTTTTTCCTAAATTAGAGTATTTGACAGGTGCAAAATTCAAAATATTCAGAATAAGCACTGTCTAATAAGAACTTAATATACACTATTTAAAAAATGTATTAGGAGGAAACATGAACAGCCAACGACAAATCAAATACAACAGCCCATAAGACAGAAGCCTTAAGTAAAAAAAAATGTGTGCAATGCTGCTTCTGAGATAGTGTGATAGGTAAAAATCAACATAACCAAAATACTAAAGAAATTAAAAACTGCAAAAAGCTAAAACAAAATAAATTAGATAAAATGCAAGAAATACAAGTTCCAGTGTGAGAACTGAACAGCTGTTCTGATGAAAGGCAGCAAATAGAAAAGTTTTTAACCCTCATTTTTAGAGTTTCAGCAGACCTACAGACTTTTGCCTCTCCATGTTTAGTTTTGAACTTTACTGTTTGAAGCTGAGAACTGACTTAATTTTTCTTCCTTTGGCTCCAACAATTATTATTTCAGTTTCGTCCTCATTTAACTAAAGGAAGTTCTGGAACATCCGATCTTTAATTTGATCCATGCAGGTGATCAGAGTCTGGATCGGACTGTGGTCTCCTGGTGAGATGGTCACATAGATGTGTGTGTCATCAGCATAACTGTGGTAACATGTTTAGTTGTTTCCATAACGTAAGCAAGTGGCAGCATGTAGATGTTGAACAGCAGTGGCCCCAGGATGGAGCCTTGGGGAACTCCTCTGGTTATTTAGGTTTGCTTAGATTTATAGTTACCTACAGACACAAAGTATACCCCGTCTTTTAAATAGAACTCAAACCAATTAATTACAGTACCAGAAAGTCCGACCCAGTTTTCCAGGCGGTCTAGTGAGATGTTCTGGTCGACAAAGTCAAATGCAGCGCTGACATCCAGCAGTACCAGGACTGAAATGTTCCCGCTATCTGTGCTCAGGCGGATGTCATTAAAGACCTGAACTAGAGCATCTCAGTGCTGTGGTATGGCTGGACACCTGACTGGTCGACATCAGAACAGGTATTTAGAGTCAGGAAGTTGTGTAGCTGCTGAAAGACAGGCTTTTCTAGAACCTGACTAAGAAAGGTTTGATATCGGCCTGTAGCTGCTCATGAATGAGCTAAAAGTGATTTGTGTACATCTCTGATATGTATGTATGTAGGTACACGTGTGTATGTATATTATTTTTAACACCCATTTATGTGGCTTTGTCTATTGTTTAACTGTTTATTGCTTTATTTTTACCCAAGTACAGTTTTTATAAACATCTTTATTTTATTAACAATTTTCCCTGTTGACCCTGTGATGGACTGGTAACCAGTCCAGGTGTACCCTGCTTCTCACCAGTTAAAATGATGGGATAGGCGCCAGCTTAACTGCAACCCGTAATGGACAAATCCATTCAGATAATGAATGAATAATATTTTTCCTGAACTTCTTTATCTGTACTTTTATTCTTGTTAGGCCATGGGCCAAAGTCCAAATTTTCACTTATCGGTACCACTTCAGGTGGCAAAAAGGTGCATGTCCATAGATTATATTTTGGTATGATAACCTGTCCTAAGTGGTAGTTTTGTCACAGTTAGCAGCAAATGAAGTTAGTCACCCCTACAAGAAATAGGATTAATACTCATTTTCCAGACCCCTACCCATCTTTTAAGAGGGCATCTTTGGTAGCATTTTAAAGGGTAGTCTCATAGTTTTTGATGCAAAACTGGGTTTAAAAGAAAAGCTATGAGACTACCCTTTAAAATGGGAGACAACCAAGGAGGACACCACTGTTGAAAATAAATAAAACAGCCAGATTGGAAGTCTGAAGAGACTCTGGGAAGGCAAGCGGAAAAACAATAGTTATACATTTCTTTTGAAAGAATCCTCCTTCCTGAAGACCTTGGGTGGACACATAACGTCCAGGACTGGTGTAAAAGCAACCTCACATAGTTGTGTCTCCACCAGAACCAGGGGAGGAGGGTCTGTCGGATTGTCAAACCTCGGATTGAGGAGGAGCAGTGTGGTTTTCATCTCGGTTGGAACAGTGGACCAGCTCTACACTCTCTTTAGGGTCTTTGAGGGGGCATGGGAGTTCGCTGAACCAGTCTACATTTGCTTTGTAGACTTGGAGAAGGCATTCGACTGTGTCCGCCGGGGGACTCCTGTGGGGGTACTCCGGGAGTATGGAGTGCCGGACTTGCTTGTAAGAGCTGTCCGGTCCCTGTACGACCGGTGCCAGAGCTTGGTCCACGCAGTAAATCAGAATCATTTCAGGTGAGGGTTGGACTTCGCCAAGGCTGTCCTCTGTCACAGATTCTGTTCATAACTTTTATGGACAGAATTTCTAGGTGCAGCCGAGGTGTTGAGGGGATCCGGTTCAGTGACCTCAGGATCGGGTCTCTGCTCCTTGCGGATGATGTGGTTCTGTCGGCTTCATCAGGCCGTGATCTTCAGCTCTCACTGGAGCGATTTGCAGCCGAGTGTGAAGAGGCTGGGATGAGAATCAGCACCTCCAAATCCGAGACCATGGTCCTCAGTTGGAAAAGGGTGGATTGTTTTCTCCGGGTCGGCAATGAGGTCCTGTCCCAAGTGGAGGAGTTCACGTATCTTGGGGTCTTGTTCAGGAGTGGATGGACAGGAGATTGACAGGCAGATCAGTGCGGCATCTGCAGTGATGCGGACTCTGCATCTTGCACAGGAGCAAGCCTTGAGTACCACGGCAATGGAGGCCCAGATCTTCCACACCAGGCAAGACCCCTGATGCAGGCTAAGCAAAGGGGCCCCTAAAACAATCCAGCACCTCACAGCAGTGTGAGAGATACTGGCAGACAAAGAATATATGGAACGCCATAACCAGGTAGCCAGCGTAGTTTAAAGAAACATCTGTGCAGAACATGGACTGGAGATCTCTAGGTCACAATGGGAAACTCCTCCCAAGAATGAGAGGGCTAAGATCCTGTAGGACTTCCAGATACAAACCAACAAAACGGTGGTGGCCAACCAACCGGACATTGTGATCATGGATAGGCAGCAAAGGAAAGCCGTAGTGATGGATGCAGCCATCCCCAACGATGGAAATATCAGGAAGAAGGAACACGAGAACCTGGAGAAATACCAAGAACTCAAGGAAAATCTGGAGAAAGCCCAGAAGGTGAAGGCAAAAGTAGTACCAGTGGTCATTGGAGCACTGGGGGCCGTGTCCCCCATGCTGAAGAGGCTCCACCAGATACCTGAAGAAACATCAGACATCTCCATCCAGAAGAGAGCAGTCCTAGAAACAGATAAAATACTGAGTAAGACCTTCAAGCTCCCAAGATGCTGGTAGAAAACCCGAGCTTGAGATGAACAGCCACCCAGCCTACCCAGGGGAGATGGGAGGGAGGGTGAGAGAAGAGCTTTTATATATATAATACATGTGTATAATACATTATACACACACACACACAAATTTAAATTTGATTCAAATATTGATCCAGCGACACAAAGAACAGAAGCCGTTTATTTCTACTTAACTTTATTAAAAAATAACAAAAGCATCATCAGAAAAATGTGCACACGCTCACACACAAAGCAGAATCCACTCATGTAAACTACACACACACACACACACAGTTCAGACATCACATCCTGGAGGTGACAAAGTAAATTTTGAAAAGAAAAAAAAAAATTATAGCAAGAGGAGTTGATCAGCAACAAAAAGAAAATCCAAACAATCGGTAAGTGAAGGTTTCGTATTAAAATGTGTCTGATTTGGTGATAAAACGAAGATAAAATGACCTGAAGGTTTCTGACAAGCTGTGAAACTAACTCCACTTAGAAAATCTGCCCATCCAATGAAGCGACAGCAAAAACAAAAACGTGCCTCTGATTTACATTCAGACTCCAAAAAAGCTACAAAAATATTTATTTTTACACTTTGCATCTTATTTTTCTGAGTCGTCTCCCCAAAAACAAACTTTGTGCACATTAAACGTGCCTGTTTCATATCGTAGATCGTCTGTATTCACATATTGACAGATGCCTCAACAAAACCCTGGATTTACTCAAAAAGAAGTCGAGTCGTCCAAGAGGAGCGAAAGTCCGCTGATAAACCACGACTGAGGTCACAAAAACGCCAAACGTTGGACCAGAGAGAATTTCAGAAACATCTCGCTGGTTTTCTTTCATTTCTGTAGAGGATGAAAGAGGGACCAAGGGCGGGACATGGAGTGGGACGAGGCAGCAGGACGAAGAGCGGGACGTAGAGCAGGACGAAGGGTGGGACAAAGAGCGGGACGTAGAGCAGGACGAAGGGTGGGACAAAGAGCGGGACGTAGAGCAGGACGAAGGGCGGGACAAAGAGCAGGACGTAGAGCAGGACGAAGGGCGGGACAAAGAGCGGGACGTAGAGCAGGATGAAGGGCGGGACAAAGAGCGGGACGTAGAGCAGGACGAAGGGCGGGACAAAGAGCAGGACGGAGGGTGGGACAAAGAGCGGGACAAATAGCGGGACGTAGAGCAGGATGAAGGGTGAGAACAAGAGCAGGACGAAGAGCGTGACGTAGAGCAGGACGAAGGGCAGGACAAAGAGCGGGACGTAGAGCAGGACGAAGGGCGGGACAAAGAGCAGGATGAAGGGCGGGACAAAGAGCGGGACATAGAGCAGGACGAAGGGCGGGACAAAGAGCAGGACGAAGGGCGGGACAAAGAGCGGGACAAAGAGCGGGACGTAGAGCAGGACGAAGGGCGGGACAAAGAGCAGGACAAAGAGCGTGACGTAGAGCAGGACGAAGGGCGGGACAAAGAGCGGGACGTAGAGCAGGACGAAGGGCGGGACAAAGAGCAGGACGAAGAGCAGGACAAAGGGCGGGACGTAGAGCAGGACGAAGGGCGGGACAAAGAGCAGGACGTAGAGCAGGACGAAGGGCGGGACAAAGAGCAGGACGAAGAGCAGGACAAAGGGCGGGACAAAGAGCAGGACGAAGGGCGGGACAAAGAGTGGGACGTAGAGCAGGACGAAGGGTGGGACAAAGAGCAGGACGAAGAGCAGGACGTAGAGCAGGACGAAGGGCGGGACGAAGATCGTAATGAAGAGCAGGTTAACCTTGGACGAAGACCTTCGTCTCTGGATTTGGTCAAACATTAAACCAGAACCCTGTAAGCTGAATTTCGGGTTCTGGGACTTAAACGGTTTTTTGGACTACCATCCGGCCTCCACCAGCACGCTGTCCTGGTCTTATTATGGGACAAACATCTGAAACATTATTACATCATTTTCTTTTTTTGGTGACCTCAGTTTGGTGACGATTCAGAGGACGGACTCTCAGAGACCTTTTTATTGTCAAACGGCTGTGGAAGCTCCTCCCACTCTGCTCTCATTGGCTGACGATGAGCTGCCGCAGGTACAGCTGCGTGAGGCCTCGCAGCTCCTCCAGCGTGTAGTCCTCCGGCATCGGCAGGCGGCTGACGTGCGGCGCTAGCTGAGCGAGCGGGATGCCGAGGTCGCCCTGCTGCAGACTCAGCACCACACGCAGGATGTTCACCACGCGCTTCGCCATCTCTGCAGGGAGGCAGGGGGCGGGGCTTGTTAGATCACAGCTGTTCTTATAAACACATGATGTATGAAAACACATAAGCTTCTACCAGCAAATTAACTGTGTTTGCGCTAAACTCCTTAAAGTGTAGAGAAAATGACGTCTAAATGTGATCAGGAACATTGTTGGTAAAAATTTATACAATGTTTACTAAAAAAATACAAAAAGAAATTCGGGATAAACGGGATTCTGTGGAAAACCAGCTTCAAGCTTTTAACTGATAACAAAAGATAATATTTTTAGCCTCAAAGGGAAAGTTCTTAAAAAACTTCTTTCATGCCTACAATAATTTATAGGTAATAATATTAAAATATACAAGTAATTTATAGGTAATATAATTAAAATAGATCATAATATTTATAGATATTAAGAATACATTGTAATAATTTATGGGTAATAATTACCATTAATGTACACTAACTGAAGGTAACAGCGTTCGCACACATAAATAATTTAGTTCTACTTTTTTTTTTTTTTTAAATATTTTTATTGAAACCAATGATCGGAGAATTGTCATACAAAAGTACATTTCCCTTTTTTTTTCCTTTTTTAACAAACAAACAAACACATATACCCATATGCAGGTTTAGGTCCATTGCAAACATACAATTAAACATATAATATTCGCACCTGCCACATACATTTAAAGAAAAGCAAGCAAACAAAAAAGAATAAAAAGAAGAACAACCCAAACCCACCCCATCTCAGCCAGATATGGTCATTATAAGAAAAATAATAATAATAATAACAACAATAACAAAAATTACAACAGTGGGCACATATTCAGTTAGGTAAAAGCTTCAAGTCTGAAAAGTAGGAAAGAAAGCACTGCCATTTTTGGAAAAAAATTTCTGTACATCCTCTCATTGTGTATTTAATTTTCTCAAGTCTAAGAAAATACATCATGTCCTTAAGCCACTGGGAGGTAGAAGGGTATCTAGTAGACTTCCAGTGCAACAATAAGGAGCGTCTTGCTATCAAGGATGTAAAAGCTATAATATCTTTTTGTGTAGTATTTATTGCAAGCGAGGAGTCAGAAATCCCAAAGATGGCAATCAGTGGACAAGGCTGAAGATTTATTTTAAGGACAGCAGACATAACTGTGAAGTAACCAGACCAATAACCTTTCAGGTCAGGGCAAAGATAAAACATATGACTAAGGTGACAGGGAGAGTTCTGA
>JBAFTC010000017.1:30801803-30811821 GCA_037177435.1 Melanotaenia nigrans
TTATGTGAACAGATTTGGTCAAAATGACGATATACTTGTACACTACAATGTTTTGGTCATCACGAAAGCAGAGCTTTGGCCCTCCAGCGTAGTGCGCATGCGCGGGATTACCGGACGTAAATAATAACATTCAACGTGCATATACGTCTCTTTCATGGTGAGTTACATGTGCTGACTTATGAAGGTCTTGTGAAGGTTACAAAGCTCCTGACAGCTTTCTGTCGACAACACAAATGGCTCACGAGAACAGGTCTGATGGTCTGATCTCTTAGTCCATAGATGAGAGAACTCAAACTTCTGGGGAAGAGGATAAATAACAGATAAAGAACTTTATGTGTACGTATAAATACCATCCTCTCCACAGTTCTGGAAATAGCAACAAGCATTGGGTTGAAAATAGTTGAGGACAGACTGATACGAAGTTGCAGCAGATGCAACAGCAGAGTGTTTCGAGCTTTATGGACCAACGTTTTGTCTGTGGAGGCCGACCTGGCTGCTTTTATGACACTAGCAAAGGAGTAAATGATTGTTATACCAGCTGCAACAAACAGAAATTAGGTGAAGCTTTTATCATAATGATTAGGTGCAGAGCTAAGCAACATAGCAACATTAGAGCATAAATCTTTCATCTACAGATTGTCCAGTTCTTTAAAAGGAAATTCTAAAAGCAAAAGAACACAAATCAAACTATCTACCGATCTAAAGACCCAGACTGCAACGACAGCAACAGCTGTGTTTCTGATGGTGATAATGGAAGCATGCCTCAGAGGATAACACACCGCTACATATCTTTCTAAAGACATCACAACCAGAGTGAGAGGAGAGATCACAGTGGTGAGACTGGCCAAGGTAACAAGGCTACCACATACAGGGTAAGTCAGTCGTGTTTTACTAAAAGCCAGCAGGAAGAGAACCTGACTCTGTACCAGCTGAACAGTGTCTGCAAACAGGAGGTTATAGAGAAGAATGTAGCGACAGGTGTCACGAAACACAGCTTTACTCCTCAATGTGAACAGCATGGTCCCATTAATGAAGAGAAACACACAGGTTGCCACTGTAACCAGACAGAGAGTCAAGACGTTTTCCAGCAAGGATGGATGTTCTGCAGCTCAACAGAGACGTTAGACCAAGCCTGACCGACAGAGGACATTAAAGAGAAAATTTACAAGATAAACACCAATACCATACCATTTATTTATTAAGCTCTTTAAAACAACCACAGCTGTAACAAAGTGCTGCACACACGTAAAATCAATATAAATACAAATAAAACATGAGACATAAGAAGAGCTAAACCCAACAAAAAAACAAAACAAACAATTAGAACCAATAAAAAATAAAAAACTACGTCTCGCTGGGGTCGAAAGCCAAAAAAAAAAAAAAAAAAAAAAAGTAAAAATGTGGTTTAAGATGAGTTAAAATATATATACATTTTGTCCTGTTCAGCATGGTGGTGGCAGAATGATGGTCTGGCTGCCGTGTTGTGCACAACACATTTGCTTTGGCAGGCGGAGCTTTATTGGTATAAGGCTCCTCTTGTTAATCTCATCTTTTAAATTTATTTAAATATATTGTTTTATTTATTTGAAATTATGGAATTTATGTAATCCTGCTGGACCTAATCAGAGGGGAGACAAAGATCCAGCAGATAAAAGCAACAAGTTTCAATCCACCTTTACAGAAACACAACAGAGAATCTCGTACAGCTTTTACAGGTAAACTAAGCAATCATCAGGAGTTCCTAAAAAATAACCAAGACAACAACAACATGTATCACAACAACAACCAAAGAAGCAGAAACATACAAATAAAAAAAAAAAACAAAAAGAAAAAAGAAAATCCCACTGGACACCTCAGTGACTGTCGGCATGCAGAGGGGGAGGAATGAGGAGGGATCAGAGACGAGTGTGATCAAACAAATATGACCACGCCTCTATGGAGGCTAGAGGCAGACTAGGACGGCCTAGAGACCTGGGCCATCAGCTGCAATCCTGGAGCACCAACCCAAGCACCCACCACGAAGGCTACCAAGGAACCCACCCAGAGGGCAGCAGAGGAAGGTCCCAGCCAGAGCCCATCGGCGGTCATGGGGCACAGGCCCTGCCAGGCCAAGATTGGCAGCCGCCGAACATGCTAGACAGGCAGAGTGAAGGGCCCAGGGCCCCAAGAGTCCAGAGGCTTACCCCCCACAAGACAGAGGGCCAGCACCATGCCCAAGAGGACCAGGCCCACCAAACAACAACCCAACGTGGGCCAGCACCCACACCCAAAGTTATAGCCGCACACACCGGAAACCAGGGCACCATATACCACTCCCCCCATCCTCCTACACACCGTAACATCTCACTCACAGCCTCCCTCACGCCATACAAACATGCCCTTTACCACACCCACATCACCCTAATCCTCCCACCATGCTCTGTGGGAGACATCCTCGGCAGACCGGAGGATAGTGAGCCCCAAATCCAGTTCCCACCACCACCCCCATCATCCACCGACCCAAGCCCCAACAGTGGCCATGCCATACTGTCACAAGACAACTTTTTTTTCCATTAAATTTTAAAAATTAAGGGCCAACCAGGCTTTAATATCCTCCAAACAATCTAAAAGAGCTCTGATCAAGAAGCCATTCCTTCCCTTTAGTGGCAAGTAGATCTGGCAGCCGTCAGCATAGCAATGGAAGTCAACTCCATGCTTTATCTGGATGGAACCCAGAGGCAATGCATACAGTGAAAAAAGCCATGGCTGGAGAACTGAGCCCTGACTGAAGGACAATAGAGACCAAGGAACAGAAACCACCAAAGCAAACACCTGTAAACCATGACAGACACAGGCTCAAACTGATGAAAAAGGACTGAGATTAGGGGGGTCAGGGTCAGTGGATGGCATGAGGCCTCTAGAAGTAGTAACTTAAAAAAAAAAAAAAAAAAACTTTAAGAAATTATTACACATCTCATGAGATGCTTTTAAACACACATTCTGTGGAGCATTAAGAATCGAGTTAATTTTGTTAAATTATGTTGGATGAGATGATGGTTTCAAAGGGTTCCTTCTTCCTCTTTTAAGTGCTCTGGTATCGATGCCAGTCCTGTCATTAACCAAGGGCTCCAGTTTCACTTTGAAGTAGTTGGTTTTTATTAGAACCACAGAATCCAGGTTGGTGTGGCAAGATGTCTCAAACCAGAAGCTCTTACCATTGTCAAGAAATTTGACAATATTGTCAATAATTTGACAATATTGTTTCAAAACAACTTTATTTATGTTACAACCTGAATTGAAAACATGGATTACAGCCCACAAATGCAACCAAACCAACCTCAGTGCGTGTATCATACAATACCTGGCAAAAAATAAAAAAAAAATAAAATCTGATTTATTAAACAACCATGTGGAAAGAGACATTCCGTAGTCACGGAAAAGATGTTAGTCTGTTTAAAAAGGGTCAGATTGGGACTGGGCGGTATGGCCTGAACATGAAATCTCAGATTTTTTTCAAACCAAATCTGACTTCCGATTTTAATAGAATTTTCTTCCTTTTCTTTCTTAAAAACATATTAATCTAATTAAAAACATTATTAAACTGAAAGCTTTTGCTTGTTTTATTTAGTTATATGAATGAATTACAGCAAAAAAAGTAAATAATGTCATAACTTTTCCACAGTATAAAACAGCTTCAGGTTGCATAGAGATATGCAACACAACTGCATCCGTGATCTCTTTCCTTCTGCATCCCTATCATATGGGATCCACTGAGGAAATAATTTTCATAATGTAGGTCGTCCCTGAATGAGAGTTTGTGGGCTGAAGTTTCTGTCTTCATCATCTCAAAGAATGCAGCATTTGTCACTGCGGTTATATGCACAGCAAAAGTCCAGGCCTGAGTGACGGCTCACGTTACTGTATTTCTGTTAGTGCTTTCAGACAAACACCGCCCTGGGGCGGAGGGAGGGCTAAGGCCGCTATTAACTATGGAAATCCAAGGACAGCATCACGTCAATGTTTGGTGGAATCAGATGGAAGAAAAACAGCAGTAGAACTCAGGACGATGTTTATTAGTGAAAGTTAGAACATTTCCACATGAACAATGCGAAGGAACTCAAGGGACTGAACAGCTGTGGAGCCAGAAGAAAACCAGTAATCAGTGAGGCTAACCGGAGAAAAGGGCGTCAGGTTGCTACGGAGCATAAAGACTGGACTCTGGAGCCATGGAAGAAGGTCATGTGGTCTGATGAGTCCAGATCTACCCTGTTCCAGAGTCATGGAGCATCAGGGTAAGAAGAGAGGAGGATGAAGGGATGCAGCCATCATGCCTAGTGCTACTGTACAAGCCTGTGGGGGCAGTCTATGATCTGGGGTTGCTTCTGTTAGTCAGGTCTAGGTTCAGCAACATTATGTGTCCAAACAATGAGGTCAGCTGATATCTGAATATACTGAATGAGCAGGTTATTCTATCTTCCCTGATGGCACGACATATTCCAAGATGACAATGCAGTATTCATGGGGCTCAGATTGTGAAGAGAGGTTCAGGGAACAGGAGACATCATTTTCACACATCGATTGGCCACTGGGAATATCTGGGATATTTGATCCTGTCTAGGAAGACTCCAGTCAGAATCATGGGTTTATTATTTTTTATGTCCTTGAGAAACAGATGATGAGTCAGATCTTTTTAATGTTTTCCATGTCAGCTGAGATTAATCAAGGCATTTCAACAATGTACATCAAGTGTTTTTAGGACAGACCGCCTCAAGTTAGTGAAGTGTCTTATTCTCAGTATTTCATAATTAGAATGAATTAAAATTAGATAGATTAGGATTATACTGGTTTGCAGTTTAAACAGACTGCAATTTGCTTAGAATAGTCATTTTAAACTCCCTGTAAAGACAGTCTGGTGTAAGGCACATTCAGGGTTTAACCATAAGGTTCTTAGGGTCTTAGGTGCCTTAGAGACTGGACTTCATCACACATACATCATATATATAAACATGTGTCTATATGATTAGTCAACTCAGGGAATTTGAGGAATGTCATTGTCTGAAGAAGCTATAATAAGTGCTTCACACATATTTTAGTGAGATTCTCAGGAGACCTCACAGATTCTGCAGATCTGTTTAAGATATCACTTTTGTAATAAACCAGCATTTTTATTATACATCCAGCTGGGATCTGAAGATCTTCTATTTTACTTCTCAACTATCTTTGCCACATCACCTGCTTCCACGAATAAAATGCAAAATGGCATCACGGTCCAGAGATGAAGGTCACAACACAATGGCGTCACCTCATTGCAGAAACAACATTAGCAAATAAAACTTTGGTAGAGTTAGTAGAAAATTGTATTCAAGTTTACTAATTGTACATATTCTATATGCAAATTAAAATAAACAATAAAACGTGGCTGTTGTAGAGTGTGAATGAGAACATCCAGTCTTCAGTATTCAGTGAAAAGGAATCAATCAGCTGTTTGCAGAGTCGGATTTTGGTTCTTAAAGAATTGTCTGTTTTGTTGTCTTTGGGTTTCATGAAATGCACAAAAACTTTTCAATGCAACACAATGCATCGTGTGACAGCAGTATTTGATGTGCTTTCCCATCATAAAGACTTAAAGCTCAAACTAAAGATGGCTGCCTGTTTAATTGATTATCAAGGATGTTTGAATTATGATTTATTGGAAATGTCAGAGGACAAATGGCACTGACAAGTAATTTGTGAATTTGGTCTAGAAGTTCTAATATGGGAAGATTTTCTTTATAGTAATTTCCTTGTCACATGACCACCACATGTGGTGGTCATTTTCGGAGGCCACACTCACATTTAGTCAAAAATTTGGTCCAAACAAAAACGCTATCTGGATGATGACCTCTCCAGGTACAGCATATACCCTACTTCTCACCTAGTAGCCGATGTGATAAACTCCAGCCCCCCACCGACCTTGCATAGGTATTAGTGGTTCTAAACATCTCAAGGAGTGTAATGCATGAACACATGTAGCAGTGTCCCTGTAGGGATCAGATACGCATTACAATAAGCATTCTCCAGTCTTTCACCCACTGTCTGAAGCCCTTGAAGCTTTGGTCCGACAAAAACAGAAGTTAAGCTTTAAAGCCGTCCTTGGTGATTACATGATTTAATAAGAAAATGACTGGTCATAGTTCTTGTTGTAGAAATGGAGAATTTCAGCTCATATTAACACATTCTGACTGAGAAATAAAAATATTACTCTGTGGTTTTTATAGATATTCAGACTTAATGAACACTGGAGTTTTCAACCACTGACTGCTCTTAGTTTCAGATTCTGTTGACAACATAGATGGTAAATGAGAACAGGTCTGATGGTCTGATCTCTTAGCCCATAGATGAGAGAACTCAAACATCTGGGTAAGATGATAAAACAAATATAAAAAACATCCTGGACCCACAGAAACACAATTTTTGTTAGAATCCTTGAAAGAGCTGTGATCAGAGGATTGTAAATGGTTGAGGACAGACTAAGGCCCAGTTGTACCAGATGCAGCAGCAGAGTGTGACGAGCCTTACGGGCTGAAGCTTTGTCTGTAGAGGCCGACTTGGCTGCCACAACAACACCTACATAGGAGAAAACGATTGCCAGACCAGCTGAAACAAACACAACACAAGTAAAGGCTGTGTCATATTGATGGGTTAGAGACCCAAGTTGCACAGCTATCACAGAACAAACCTCTGTCACTGGCATCTTTTCAAATGGAAACTTTAAAAATAATAAGATTTTAGCAAGATTGTTTAATACACTAACAATCCAGCATGCAGCAATGGCTACACCTGTGTTTCTGATGGTGATAATGGAAGCATGCCTCAGAGGATAACACACCGCTACATATCTCTCTGAAGACATCACAACCAGAGTGAGAGGAGAGATCACAGTGGTGAGATTGGTGAAAATGAGGAGAGCAGCACATAGAGGATAAGATGTGCTGACTCTACAAACAGCCATCAGAAACAGGACTTGAGATTTTGCCAACTGAAAGGTGTCTGCAAAAAGGAGGTTATAGAGAAGAACGTAGCGACTGGTGTCACAAAACACCGTTTTACTCCTCAGCATGAACAACATGGTCCCATTAATGAAGAGAAACACACAGGATGGTATGGTACACAAAGCAGAAACCATCACCCTTTCCAGTAACCCCTGAAACTGCATTTCCAAAGACACGTTAGAGTGAGATACAGAGGTGTTTGACATCGTGGAGACAATTTAAAACATGTAAAATATCAACCTGTTGATGTCAATGAAATACAAAAAAATGTACAATTAAATTAATTCCACATCTATTGTATGATCTATTCCTCGAGGTTCACAAGAAAAACTCAATGATTGTTTCCATGTGGGCAGAGCTGCTCTGCAAGGTTAGTTTGTCTTTGCTTTTGTTTTATAGTCTCTGTCCTCACGTGACGTCTAACATGTATGACATTGTTCTGGGATCACTGGTGGTTGATGTAATATGGTTTCCAGTTGTGGTTTTCAATGTGGTTGTGTTTCCAAGGCAGCTTGACTGTGATGAAAAAGTTGAGCCTTTGTCAACGTAGTTATGTTTACTAGGTTTAACATCCAGCACTAACATAAAATAAAAACAGGTATTTTGCAGGAAAAACAACATTTCATCCAATCAAAAATTTCACTGAAGTATTAAGAAGGTTTTATTGATATAAAACAAGCATATGATCATGTGGAAAAATTAAGATCGCATGCTTCCATTCAGATTTAGATTTAAAACTGATTCAGATTCTGCTCTGAGTATGATATTCTAGGGGTTTTGTGTTATCATGCAGGAAGATCTTTACATTAGGTCAGAAAGAAAATCAGATTAGCAAAAACATATTTGGTGTAACATTATGCCATTATTTTTAACAAAAGCAAGCCAAAGTGCAGAAGAAAGTATGTGAAAATCTAAGTCTACCCTCACTGCTTTCATATTAATTAACCTTCTGATATCCACAGTTGGAGATGATGATAAATGACGGTGCCAAACTGCTCCAAAATGGCCATTTTCGATCCTTTGTTCTACTTCACTTTATCAGAGTTTACCTTGGCAAAAATTATGTTCACATTTTGTATGAGATAGAGCAGGAATCACCAACTCTGGACCTTTTGAGACAGTGTCCTGCAGGTTTTAGGCTATGTCCACATGGCATGGAAGCCGGTTCAGGTGTGAAAACGGTGGTGAAAACTAGGACAAAGGTTTTAACATCCCCACGACACCGCTGTACTACATAATACAGGATGTGGGGGGCGCTCAACAGTAACACTCCAAAGCTAGAGCAAAACAACGTATACATTGGAAGCCGAGAAAAGAAGATGGCTGAGGATTCACTGTGAGGCAAAAGAGAAACATTTCTTTGGACTAATGAAGAAATTGAGCTTCTTCTTCAAAAAATGCTTGACCATAAAGGAAGGGTGGTTCGGAAATCGGCGCGTGTTCGTCACATTGACATCATATCCTCGAGTTGTGTGGCTTCGCTCTCCGTACAGTACTGCAGACGGTAGAAAACTCAAACCAATCCACTTTGGTACCTGGCTTCAGACATAGTCGGTTTCATGGAGGCTAATCCCAGGCTTCATGTGGATGAAAACGTGGTTTGCTAAAATACTTTTGCGGTTTTGCTGCAATCCGGGGTCGTGGGGACGCATTTTTTCTCTGCTGATTCAAATCAAATAGTTCTCCAGCTGCATATTGTCAAGTTCTTGACAAATCGCTCACTGTCCCATTGATTTAAATTAGGTGTGTTGAAGCAAGAAAACTTCTAAAACTTGCAGGACACTGGTCCAAGAGCTCCAGTGCGAGTGATGACTGTGATAGAAGTTTAGAGATACAGCTTCATCATTTTAAAGGAGTATTTATATTCATCTTAAAAGTTTGTTTTTAGGCAAGCCTGAAACTGATGTAATTGTGCTGTGTGCCATCTTCATTTTTCTTCTTCAGTAACCTGCAGTATATGACAATAATTACATAACAAATCTCACTTTACTATGACTCCAAAAATATTTAAATAGACCTTGTGGCTGCAGGGATAAACTAATTTCATTATACATGTATTACTTTTGAGCTGCGTTCTAAAAAATAGGTTCAAAGCTCAAATAGAACTGCTAATGAGACTGCTCTGACCAAATTGATTAATGATATATGTTTGAATACAGATGATTGATATATGTAAATCTTAGCTTTACTGGAACTAGGTGCTCCATTTGTTACTCAAATGACTGGAGAACTGGGTGGGCCTCTCTGTCACTGTACTACACTGGTTTAAAACTTATTTAAAAAATAGGAAGTACTTTCTGTTAATAGGTAACTTTACATCTGAGCAAGAATTACATGTGGAGTTCCCCAAGGTTCCATCCTGAGACCTCTTCTGTTTAAAATCTACATGCTCCCCCTTGCAGGCATCCATATCCAGATTCAGACATGAAGAAGCTGTTGAGGTCCTTTATTTCATATGCGTTGTGTACACAATTGAATGGTAATTTCCTGGTCCTGTATTCACAGAGGCTAGACACCTTGAAGAACTACTGAGGCCTCAATGGCGAGCTGAAGCCCAGGAAAGCAAATTCACTCAACGATCCTCTACCAGCATGGATGTAATTTTAGGGGGAGACACAGGGGAAATGTCCCCTGCACGTTTTCAAAATGCTGTTTTTAGTCCCCCGCACTTGTTACTGTCCAAAAACAATGTTTCGTTATAGTAAACAGAGACAGGTCCAGCACTAGGACCAAGAGGAAAACAGCCGCTCGACCCGAAGCCTGTTTCCCTTAGTTTAGACCACCCACAAGCTTCTCCATTCACTCTGTCCGTTGGCTATCCCCGCTGTCACTCCACCTTGCTTGCAAGTTATTCAAACTTTAAGCTAGTCTGCGGTCAGGACTCCTTGTTAATATGTGACTGTAAATTGTGCTTTTGTTCTGCCTGGGTCATGTCAACTGGAAAGATTGTAACATCCATCCATCCATCCATCCATCCATCCATCCATCCATCCATCCATCCATCCATC
>JBAFTC010000017.1:30950477-30960632 GCA_037177435.1 Melanotaenia nigrans
AAAACAAACTCCAATACTTTTTTTTTACTATAAAGAATTATGTATCCTCTTAGATACCAAACAGCTCTTGTTTGCTTCTTATAATTTCCCTCTTTTGTCTGTTCCAGTAGTAACTTCATTTTTATCCTTTACTTCCCTTACTATTTTGATATTTTTACAACGCCCTTTACTACTTTTTCTTTGTAATTCCAAACATTCTAGACCTTGTAAGAGCCCTTTAGATACTGACATTTTTTTTTATTTCTTTACATCCTACTATTATCAACAAACAGAAACCTTTTCTTTGAAGCCTCATTACTTTTCTTAACTCTTCATTTACCTGTTGTCATGACAGTTTATCTCCCCTCTTTTTTTTTTTTTTTTTAATTTTAGGGTTCAACTCTTATGCCATCGATGATGGCATAACCTTCCTTTAGGAATGCTTTTCTTCCCTTGCGCCTGGCTTCTTCCACTCGCGGCCATAACTTGGCTCTGGCCTCTCGATCTTCTTTGAAGAAGTCCTCTCTGAAGTAGATGTTCAGTTCTTTGCAGACTCTAGCCTCTTTCGATCTTCTCCATACGTCGTTTCTCGCCGTCCTTGTTGCGAACTGTATGATGATGGGTCTTGCCATTTTGTTGAAAGCAGCGTCATTTTTCCTTCCCAGTCGATGAACTGTGTCAACCATCTCTCAAACCTTGTCCACCGCCACCGGCACCACACGAGTCAGGATCCCGATTACAACCTTCTTTACATCTTTATTTTCTTTTTCTGGTAATCCCAGCAACCTTAGGTCCCATCTCCTCTTGTATCTGGCGTTTTCTTTGCATAGTTCTTTCAACGAGCTGTTTTCTTTTTTCAGAGAGGACATTTCTTTTTTCATCTTTTCGATTTCTTCTCTGTTTTCTTTGACCGCTTTCGTGTTTGCTTCTATTTGTGTCTCGAAACTTTTCAGACGCATGTCTTGTTTGTCGAATCTTTGCAGGACTTTTTGGATGGCTTCATATATGCTATCGTTGCTAACATTAGCTTCTGTTTCTCTTGTTCGTACATTTTTATTTTTCAGTCTTTTGGGGTCTGGGCTAGGGAGTGGAGTGTGGTCATTCAAAGCAGTTACTCTGTTGACTTCCATGTCCTCTAGTTCTTGAATGTCCTCCTCGTTGCATGCTTCTTCGAGAACCGCTAGGTTATACTCGTGGACCTTTCTGCTAGCTTGCTTGTTGCTTGCGTACTCCATGGCTTCCGCCAGGTTTCGTCTCTTTTTTCTTTTCTTCGCCACCGCTGGCGTCTTAGAGTTTGCTAGTTGTTAGTTTTCACTTTAGCTTTCGGTTTGTTTGATTTTTAGTTCTGGAATGGCTCTTTGAGGACTATAACAAAGTTTTTTCTTTCAGAACCTGCTGAAGGTGCAGCTGCTCATTCCGCCATCTTGATCCTCTCCTTCTTGTTGCTATTATTCATATGAGAAGGAGGAAACTAGCGGTTCCTGGTTCGTCTTATATTGTTGTTGGCTGCTGTAGTAATAATAAAAATTGATCAGTCTCGTGTCGATCAGATCCACGCCATTGTCACATGAAGCTGAAGAATGAAATAGAATTTATAGACCTAATAAAATAACGCTGGTATCGGTCACTCGGTATCTGCAGGTACCGAAACCCCAGGTACAAGAATCTGTATTGGATAGAAAAAAATGGCATCCCTATTAATACGGGAAGCCTTCAAGTTGAATTTGGGCCAAACAAAAATGCACTTTTGAGTCAAACTATGTGAGCTGTGGCAGCCTCATCCGTTGTTTGGGCCAAAACTCTTAAATTTTGTTAAAATATGGTGAAATGTTCCTTAAAAAGACGTCCTGTGATTGATACTGGAAGAAGATGTGAATGTCTTAACGTGCTCCAGCAGATAAAAGCTGATTCCTCCTGTGTGGTTGTTTCTGGATGGCAGTCTCCTCTGGACGAGCCGGTGGTCCTGATGGACGAAGTGATCTTCCCTCTCACTGTTTCCCTGGATAAGCTCCCCGTCAGCACCCTGAAAGTAAAGGTCAGGAGAAACACCACCGTCCAAACTAATGGCTCTTATCTCACATCCATTACATGTTTCGTGTTTTTAATATGTATATAAGCGTAGCTCTGAACTCTAAGGTTTATAAAACTGTAGGAACAAACAGACCAGTCCAGCTCATTAAGCAAACCAGGTCTGTGTCCATCTCTAGTTCTAATTCTCTGAGTCGGGTTGGCTTAGTTCTGAACTTTGTTATCTTCAGGTGATGGTAACAGTTTGGAAGAGGGAGGCAGAGAAAGTGGAGGTGCAGGAACTCGGATACCTGAGCGTCCTGCAGCAACGAGAGCCCACTCACACCTTCAGACACGACCTCAACACCTTCAAAGCTCAAGGTGCAACAACACACACCCGTCACATCCACACTACTGTCCAGCTCCCCAACAAAACAGCCACATTGTGCCAGCAAACTGCCATTTAAAGGGTTAAAATTCTTAGTTTTGACTAGGAGCAGCTTCCACAGGAAAGGGTCCGATAACTGAAGAAATACCAAGATTCTTCACTTTTTCTGGTGATTGAGGGTCAAAGCTTCCACTTTAGGAGGCAGTTTTTCTTTCTCATCTGATTGAACTGTAGGAAATGTCCTGTCATCCATGACCTCTGGTCTAAAATACAACTAAACAGGACATCAACTGGTCCTGTGTCCTCAGGAGACACAGGAATATAAAGCTGCATGTCGTCAGCATAACTTTGAACTTTTATAAGAGATTTCAGACAAAAAAAAAGTGGAAAAATATGAATCTGTCCATTTTTAAATCAGTTTTAGGAAAGGGACGTTTTTGTCCTCTAATGACCTGAAAGGGTGATAAATCGAAGGGACCCAGGAGTGTCAACAGGACATAACGGTTAAAGTTTAGCTGAACTGGATCTTTAGGAAAAATATTGCTCAGTAGATCAGGAGATTTTATCAGTGTCGTTTGGTTATTTGTATTGATGCTTTCTCCTATCAGAAGAATCCACATACATGTGTGAACAGGAACAGCTCACACTCCTTATTAACCTGTGGCGTGTAGTACCGGTGGCCGGCACAAGGGGGCAGCATGTCTCCATAATTAAGAGCATCTTCCTTCATCATGACATCCAGCTTTTTATCAGACAGGCATTTAACTCTGAAAATTATTGTAGAAAACTGAGAGGTCATCCAGAGTTTTCTGGTTAAAGGTCAGATCTGCTGCAAACATTCTGATGTTTAACAAACTGATGAAGACTGTCTTCACCTCTCAGGCCAAAGTCTTCCTCACTTTAAGGAATCTCTTCTGTCCACAGTGAGTACCACTCTGACCGTCCTGCCGCCTCCAGCCGTCCGCTGCAAGCAGATGACAGTCTCTGGGAGACACCTCGCCATCCTAAAAGGTACCAGGCCTCCATTACTGGTCCCACAGCAGAGCAGCTGCCGGTATGATGGATGCATGAAGCTCTTTAAAATGTTGGTTTCCTTTAGGTTAAACAGTAAATCTGACAGCTTGAGCTGTCTGAACAGCAGCTACACCATTAAATATTATTAGTTTTAGATTAGTAACTGAAGGACAAGGTCACCAGAGTTCATCTCAGGTCACTTTAAAAAATACAGTCCAGTTATACTCCAATCCATCATAGATCCACATCAGTCCAGTTCTAACAGCTGTGGTCATATAAATCAGTTATTACACAGCTAAGGAAAACCTCCACCAGAACCAGGATAGACGGCCATCTACCTGGACCAGTTGGGGTGGAGAGGACAGGAAAGAGGGTGAACCAGCAGCAGAACTCTGATCCAGGGATTCCTGCTGAGAAAGAAGATGTTTCTACATGGAGAGTCAGGAGAGCAGAGACGAGCCCAGTGCATCATGGGACGTCCCCCAGCGGCCTCTCACACAGAGGGGGTCTGATACCTGGAGCCAGACTGGGAACTGGTTTCACACAGAGAGGGTCTGATACCTGGAGCCAGACTGGGAACTGGTTTCACACAGAGGGGGTCTGATACCTGGAGCCAGACTGGGAACTGGTTTCAGAGGTCTGATAGGGGGTCCGATAATTGGAGGTTCTGCCTCCTATTCTAGTTATAGAACCTCTAGGAACCACCAGGTCCAAAGCAGCTTTGGTCCCTAAGAGTTTTATAAGTGAGGAGAATTTAAAATCCTAGAAGAAGAAAAGGATGAAACTGGAGAATCTGACCTCTGATGATGGAGGACAGGAAGCCAGCGGAGCTGTAAAACCCCCGTCTGTACACAAACCAGAGGTCTGAGAGCAGGTCCAGGATTAACTGCTGGTACAATCAGAGTAGAACCATGGCAGGGAGAGTAGAACCAGCTTCTGCTTCTGTGAACATGATTTAATGCAGAAAGAAACAAGAGCAGCTGAATCATAGAAACAGGGAAACGATATGTGAGTAGTTTCATAAAGATGCTCCATTATTCCCTGAATGAGGTGATAAAGGAAGATCCTCCTCTGAATGTAGAGAAGTTAATGCATCGTCTCTGGTCTCCTCAGTGCTGAACGAGTCCTCTCAGGAGGAGCTGAGCATTCGGGATGTTCGTATTTTACCGAACCTGAACGCATCGTACCTTCCCATGATGCCCGACGGCTCCGTGCTGCTGGTGGACAACGTCTGGTACGTACCACAGTCACCAGCGTCTTTCCGTCTGCTACGTGTCCGCTCAGCTTCTCGTCCCCGTCATATTTTTATGTTACCATCATGTCATGGGATGCTCTTTTTGTTTTACATGAGCGGGGGACGTTCCACGTTCAGTTTTATTTTGTTTACAGCTCATCACTGTTTATATGGAACAACAAGAGAGCCATAAAAAACCGATATCTTCATTTATTTATGTTCACTTTAATTCGGTTTTTATTTCAGTAGATTTTAAGCATATTTTATAGAAATAAATTAATGTAGATAAATCGTTTTACATTTTCCTTTTAAAGAATTGATCTGTTATTTTTTATATAAATTTTCTTTATAGTTAAAGACAGGAGAGCAGCTCCGTCCTCCGTTACTTCTTTAAAGTTTTATGTATCACGACGTAATAAAGAGACAATTTGCTGCTTATTGTTTTAACATTTCTTTCCATGAGTCGGCGCTTCGTCTTGCTTCTGTTTAATGTTTCCATCGGATCTACGTCCTCGTTGTGTAACGTCCTCGTTGTGTAACGTCCTCGTTGTGTAACGTCCTCGTTGTGTAACGTCCTCTTTTTAAATAAAAGCCAAGTCATGTTGGCGTATCTGTGGCTGTGAGTTCTCAGACCACTTCCTGGTTCTTAGACCATTTCCTGTCGTGTCCCACAGCCACCAATCAGTCGAGGTCGGCATGGCGTCTTTCTGCCGCGTGGACGGCCAGGCCTGCCGCCTTCCCAGCATGCTCAGTGCTTTGGAGGAGCACGACTTCCTGTTCCAGCTGCACCTCAACGACACGCCGCAGGATGACTCCAACGAGGTTTGTGTGGTTGCTTGGCATTTATGAAGGTGGAGCTGCAGATACACAGAGATCAAATAAACCAGGGGTGGCCAACGTCGGTCCTCGAGAGCCACAATCCTGCAGGTTTTCCATGCATTCCTGCACCGACACACCTGACTTAAACTAATGAGTCATTGTGCAGATCCGTATAGGCTGTTGGATCCATTTAAGTTGAGTCAGGTGTGTTGGTGCAGGGATGCATGGAAAACCTGCAGGATTGTGGCTCTTGGGGACCGACGTTGGCCACCCCTGAGATAAACCTTCCAGCTTAGTTTGGGACCAGATTTTTCCTTCAACAAGCTCAGCAGAATCTGGACTTTACAGACTGAATCTGTATTTTTGGATAATTTCCGCTTTAAATTTGATCTTTCGAGCTGTTTTCCTCCAAGTACTCAGATTAAACTGAATTTTAACCCTGAAAAATGTTTTCAGATTTCCATGCTCGAGCTTTGCAAGGTTGTTCACACCAGGGTGGTCCGCTGGACTCACGATGGGTTCAGGTTCGGGTCCAGCTTGAGTTTGCTTTCACGCTGCATGAACTCAAACAAACAGAATCAGACAGAAATCCTGGTTTGTAAACTCTCACAGGGAGGAGAAGAGGTTTCATGTCCATCAGGGAAGATTCTGGATCCAGGTTTTACTATCTGAGATCTGGACTAAGGTTTAGAGCGGCTCCCCTCAGTTTATTCTCTTCATCGGGACGTCTCAGGGAGTGTCATCTATGGAAAATTAGTCCATGATGAGATCTGAAGACTAGCTGTAGGTCACATGACTGACTGATCGCCTACTGACTCCATCCTGGTGTCACTCTGGACCTTTTAGGGGCTGGAGGTTCCTCTGGTCGCCGTGCTGCAGTGGTCTACTCCCAAGATGCCTTTCACCAACTGTATCTACACCCACTACAGGTAAGGCTGGAGGACAAAGCAACCACCCACAAACACAACGGTAAAACCCGAACAGAACTTTTCCCTTTTATGACATTTTCAGAAATAAAGTTACAGAAATCAGTTTGAATCTTTAACAGACAAAATTCCAAATAAATAAAACAATAAATCATTTTCAGCTTCTTTCTGAACAACTTCATTATAGTCAGAAAACAGGCAAGTAGAATCTGCTGCACAAGCAGTAGAAGTTAGATAGAGTCCGGTTTCCATTCTGTTCCATCAACTTCTTTAGTGAAACTTTTTTATTTCTATTTCATTAAACTTTATTAATTCTGAATTTAACCATCCTCATTAGACTGGGAGCAGAGGGCTGGTGCTCAGGGAGCAGCTGGGGGTTAGGGGCATTGCTCCGGGGCTTACAGGGGTTGTCACCTCAGTTGCCAGGTCTGAACCCAGGTCCTCCACTAGGCCACTACTCCTCTTTTAATGAAGGACAAGACAAGACTAGACTCGCTCCACCGTGGGGTATTTAAGCAGTTCCATTCAGCCATGCGTCCCTTCCAGCGCAGCTGAATCTGAGGAATGAAATCTGCTCACCTGCCTTTGCAGAGCCGACCGACTGCACATGAATCCAGACATCTGCTGCAGGTGTGTCGGAGAAGAGATCCATCCAAAAGATGCCAGATAGTAGCTCTCCAGGACCGGACGTTAAAGATTTCTCAGGTTTTATTACCGTGTCATCGGCCCGCTCCGTCTCCTCCTTCATATTTCTTCTTTTTACAGCAACTACATCCAAGATGGCGGCAGTCAAATAAAAGTGCTACGATGATGCTGGTCCTGTCCACTCCCTGACCCGCTCTGTCTCCTCTCCCAGGCTTCCCAGTATGCGCCTGGACCGGCCGCGGTTCGTCATGACTGCCAGCTGTCCAAGCACCGTCAGGGTGAAGGAGCACTTCAAGGTCAAATATGTCCTCCTGAACAACCTGCAGGACTTCCTGGCTGTCCGGCTCGTGTGGACCCCCGAGGGTCAGTGTTGCTTTTCCATGTCTGTGTGTAGGTCTTCCTCTCTGAGTCACAAGTTCAGTCTCATTACAGGAAACCGCTGATCTGACCTTTCAAATGTAAACAAAACCCCCAAAAACTCTCTCCATGGTTCCAACGCTGTCACCGTTATGAGGATAAAACGTTCCTGCAGTATTCTAAGAGTACTTTAGTTTTGGTTTTGGGTGAACAGTAGTTTCACATCTGCTTGGACTATATTGTGCTCCTACAGTGGAGAGGAGGCGGAGGGATACGGAGATGCCGGGTTGGGTTGTGATTAGGTGAACAGCTAAGTGGGTCCGTTCCAGAGTTCGGCGAGAACGCCCCTTTTAACCACAGAACAGCCAATCAGAGTCTGTCACAGATAAACGTAGAAAAGGTTCAGATGACGTTCAGCAGACTTCACAGTAACATGATTCCTCAACTTCTGCTGGTTTCACGATGCGTTCAGCAGCAGCGAACTTCCGTTCAAGTCCAACTTAAACGGAGTAGTTACTTTTCAGAGTAATTAATTACTTTTATAATCCTGTAACTGCGTTACTAACGCCGTTACTTTATATAAGAAGTAACTATAATTACTTTGTAAAGCAACGCTGCTGAGTACATGGTACATCAGACACTTCTGGAGATGTCACGATGATTTCCTTCAGATCTGTTTCACGAACCCGTTTGGTTTGTAGAACTGGGTTTGGTGCATTTGGACCAGAACTCGGTTCAGAGCCTAAAAAGATGAACCATGCTTCACGCTGGGCTGAAATGCTGCTGCATCATACATCAAAACACATGACACGAGCATCCTATAAAAAGATTCACTTCTGGCTGACCATTTCTAGAAGAGATTTAGTTCCTGTGTAAGTACAGCTACTATTGTTATGTAAGCTATTAACCTGATGTTAGCATGAAGCTACGTAGCAGTGCTAATCTAGTTCTGTGCTAGCCCTAGATTACTTTTATGCTAATCTGGGGAAACCAGGTCATATTTAGTTTCCAGTGAGTGTGTTTACATATCAGCTCAACTCATTATCTAGGTTACTTAGCGCTGACTAAGCTAGCGCTACATGATCCAGTTTCATTTAAACAGGAGGTTAGCGAGGCTGCTAGCTGGTTTTAAAGTAGCTACAGCATGAAAATGTGGAGAAATAGATCCTGGAATCAATCTGGTTTAGTAGCGTAAGATATAAAAATGAAGAGAAAGGATATTACTGGCTGTTAGTAACGTGGAAGGACACAGATCAGGTGGTGAGATACCCCAGACCCAGAATCAGCAGCCCACCGTGGAGCTAGCCACTCCAAGATCCAGGATCCAGGGATCCAGTCTACCACCAGCACCAGCCTCAGGATCCACATACTGAACCAAAAACAGCCACCGAACTTTTCTATAGAACTTTGTGATGTTTCTACTTGCTGATCCAGATTATTAATAGAAAGAGAGCTGTGATGTTTCTGTCCTGGTTCTGGATTTGTTCCGGTTTAGGTCCACCAGGCTGATCTGAGATGATGAGCCAACAGACCAACAGGGGCATGAATCCACTTTGGCAGATGTAATGATAGACATAGATGAAAGTGCCCAAAACCTAATAAAGTGAAACTGAGTGACCAGAACAATGTCTGTTTCTGTTGTCTCAGGAATTTATAGGTTATTGTTTGATTATATTTATTTACGCATTACCAGCCGCTAATTTCCTGCTAGCATCCCTTCCTGGCTGTTGCTATGGTAACGGCGCTGCTTCTGGCCTGGATGATGCTCCTCCATGTTGAAGTAGCTGCAGGGTTTAGTAGTGTAAAATATAAGAATGAAGAGAAAGGATATTACTGACTGTTAGTAACGAGGAAGGACACAGATGGAAATCTGCAGGATTTCTCCTTGTCTGTGATTGGTCAGATGCTGCAAACCCCGCCCCTTTTATGTGAGTGCTGATCAAGGTGGAAACCCTGGGTTGAATTACCAAGCTGACGACCATCTTAGTCACACCGGTGATCTGGATCCTTAATGACTGGATAAGTCCACCAGGTAACAGAGATGTCCGGGTACGTTAGTCCTGCTTCATCGTACAGGCCTCTGAGTCAGAAGAAAAGGAAGTCACACAAACAGAAAGCCAAACCTGAACTTATGACATCACACACAGAGGTAAATATGTGCAAATGAATTTTTTTACAATTTTCTGTCCATTATTCTTGGGCCAGACTTTAAATTGTTAAAAAAAGTAACGAAAAACAAAGAAGAAACCAAACTGAAGTCTCAGTGAGAAGCTGAGAAAACTAGAGATTAAAAGCAACAACAACCAGGGAATATAGAACATGAATCAATTTCTCCAGCTCGTTTGGATGTGACCCAGACTGAACTCTGAGAAATGCCGTTAAACCACCTGGTTTTGTGTTTGTATGCTCAGGTCGCGGTCAGGGCGAGAACGCAGCGCTGGCAGCCGTCGTCTGTCACACGCCGCTCAGCAACCTTGGCCACTGTCGCAAAGGAAGCACGCTGTCCTTCAGTGTGGCCTTCCAGATCCTGAAACCAGGACTCTATGAGGTACGTGGACCTGCTAATCTGAGTCCAGCTCAGTCTGAACTTTCAGCTCAGACACAAACTTTTACCCCGTTTCCTTTTCTGTTGCCTCCCCAGCTGAGTCAGCACATGAAGTTAAAGCTCCAGTTCACAGCTTCAGTTTCCAACCCGCCGCCTGACGCTCGGCCGCTGTCACGTAAGAACCTCCATTTTCCTTCATTCACTGATGAATGAACGAATAATAACGAACGAATTATATATA
>JBAFTC010000017.1:31099175-31110877 GCA_037177435.1 Melanotaenia nigrans
TTCAGGGGGGCGTTCCAGTTGAATTTCCGACTCGGAAGTCGGAAATTCCGAGTTCCGAGTTCAAATGGAACGCAGCAAAAGTCCTGCCTCCTAGCCGGACTGGCTCACTGCTCACTGCTTTCACTGGGTCAGTTTATAAATGCCAGATTTAAACACGAAACAGGAGCATGTTAAAAACAATTAACAACGTGTAAAAAGTAATGGAAATGCGGGACTATCCCGCACAGAGCAGGACATCTGGTCACCCTAGATGCATCTGATGGTAAATTTAGATTTCTAAATCAGGACTGTGCCATGATCCCATGTTAACCTGCTACATCACATGCTCACATTTATTTTTTCTGTATATTTTAAAATATTTCCACAATAGTTCGATAATAAAAGAAAAAATGTATGATATTTTCTTTAATCCTTAAATGAATCATAAAGCCTGTCTTTAAGATGCTTAGTAAGACTCCACGTGCGGGTTTCGTGTTGTTGTGTTGGGTAATAATATTTTTTTCAACTGTTAGTTATGTAATAGTAAGCGCACACTACTTCACTCTGATTGGCTCCTCTAGTTGACAGACTTTGTATACATCCAATCACTTTCTAAAGTTTGGTAAAGATTACCTTAAACCAGCCAATGAGACTGAGCTGACGTCACCGTAGATATAAAAAATCCCAGTGGACGTTTCCGGTCTTTAGTTGCAGTCGCCATTTTCTCGTCGTCGAAACCGCCAAAGAACGGCGGCACACGGCGGTAGGAATAAAGCCCAAAACCGGTATTATCCGAGTCCGGTACGGAGCAGCAGCGTTAGCTACACGAGTTGATGGACTGTTTGCTGATCAGGGGTTATGGTATCGATCAGGCTTGTGTAGGTTTGGCCGGATCGCTCAGCTCAAAGATGGACGACAGCGCGGCGAGAGAAGACGCCTGTAGAGAGTATCAGTCCTCTCTGGAAGACCTGACGTTCAACAGCAAGCCACACATCAACATGCTCACCATCCTGGCCGAGGAAAACCTCCAGTTCGCCAAGGATATCGTCGCAATTATTGAAGCACAAATCAGCAAGGTTTTTATAAATACAGAATACTTCATATTCCAGTTGCCATATTTGGATGTATTAGCTGTCGGCTAAAGATGGCGCCCAGCCTTGTATGTCAGCTAAACACGTTACATGTCGTTGTTCTTGGAAACAGCGCTGCTCACGCGCTCTGCTGTCATTCAGCTACTTTTACCTGCATGAAAAAACATCTAGTTTCTGCTTCATTTAGTTAGTTTGCTAGCTAACATGACAGCTGTCTACAGATTTATTTTATCGAAACTCGCCGAAGCTTCATCTTGATGTGGTCTGAGGTTCTACAGAAGCCAGAGAAGACTTTTAACCGGAGTTCACGCGCTTTATTTCACACCAAACCACAAACACGCGCATTTATAGCTAGGTTAAACCGTTTCAGCAGCTTTAGAAGCAAAGATGTTTACTGTTTTTTAAACTTTATTAGCTGCTGAGAAAGTTGACAAGGCGGCGGTATTTAATAAAAGTTAAAGAGAATTTGTCGAGCCGGTTAAACCTTAAAATGTTAACCTTAGCAGTAACAATACTAAGAAGATAAAATACTTTTAGTTGGGGTTAAATTTCAGGTGGTCATATTCTTTAAAAATCGATTTATACTTAAATTTATACAGATTGTTAATAAAAGTGATCTGTAAGTTGTTTTTGGACACAAACAATAATAATAAACTGTACAGTTTGGACTAAAACAAAACGCCATTGCGTCTCCGCCAAGGTGGCACTCTTCTTCTGTGGTGTTTATTTACACCAAAAGCAGTGTAAAATATTCCCATTAACTGTGAGTAGTCCATCAAACGAAGAGTAAGTTTAAGGCAGGTAAAAGACCAGGTCTTAGTGTCTGCCGAGGCCACGTGGTGTCTCTTCCTGAGAGAAACTAGCCAGCTGGTCAGTTAGATGTGCTGAAACGAGCTTCAGACGGTGAATGCCGCCATGGCTGTCAGGACCACCGTATGTCTTCTGCCGGACCGCCACCGGACCACATCAACGTGTGAAGCGGTTTTCAGTCTGATCTGCTGTTAATAAACACTGTCGACTTGTTGGAGTCCGGAGACGGACCGTCGGAGGGGCGGTGTTTGGTCACATGACCGCTGAGCCCACCTCTGCATGAATTCTCTCGTGAATCTTGATTTTCTCCTGAAATGTGATTGAATGGTTTCCATGTTTGTAATAAAAAATGTGAAATGTGCTTTTTGTCATTTTTTATTTCCCAGTGTAATTTCTTGGTCTGGTTCTGGTTTACATCTCCTGACCCGTTCGGGTCTGATTTCTGAGTTAAACACAGCTGCTGAGTCCGCTTTGCTAATGGGTATACTGGGTTTTTATTTTTCATATTTACGGGAAGAAAAAAGTGAACGGGTCGCACTGAGTGAACGGAGGTCTCAGATGAAGATGTCGCCTGGGTAATGTACAAAGAGGGTTCAGGGAGAACCCTCTTTGGAGGTAAAAACTGTTCTGCAGGACTGGATCCATTTTTAATCCTCAGTGGATCGTGGACTTTCTGATTTTTGAGGAGATGAACATGGAAGTTTTCAGACTGGAAAGTGGTTTTTCTCTGGGATGAAGACGTTCTCCTGGGTTTCTTCCTGGTCTTGGCTCAGCGGGTGTTGACGTTGTGATGTGAGAATCTGTTGTGATGTTGCTTTAACCCTGTTGTTTTCTAAACTTGTTGAGTTTTCTATCGCTCCAGGCCACCGCCACCGAGAAGCTTCCAGTTTTGTACTTAGTGGATTCCATAGTGAAGAATGTTGGAGGAGAGTACCTTGCAGTGTTTGCTAAAAACCTAATCACTTCATTTATATGTGTCTTTGAAAAGGTACAGTTGTCTTCGCTGCTGTTAGCATTGATCAAATTAAGCACTAATGTTAGCCGCCCCCCCACCCTCCTGTCTGTTGCTTGCTTTCCTCTGTAGTCACCTGCTCTCTGCTCCTCTGTACTTCACCATACTCTGCTAGTTAATAAAAGTCGGGTGGAGGGTTAATTTCATGTTTTTGGGATGGTGAATGTGTTAAAAAGCTAAAGTTAGTGGAGCTCAGAGCTGGAGGGGGGAGCTGAGTTTGCTGTGATGCTGCTGCTGTCCGAGCCTGGACCAAGTCCTGTCCTCTGTTTGTAGGTGGACGAAAACACCAGGAAGAGTCTGTTCAAGCTGCGCTCCACATGGGACGAAGTCTTCCCGCCCAAGAAGCTGTACGCGCTGGACGTCCGGGTCAACTCTCTGGACCCAGCCTGGCCCATCAAGCCGCTGCCCCCCACCGTCAATGCCAGCATCCACGTCAACCCCAGGTTTTTAAAGCAGGTGGGTGTTTTGCTGCTGGGTCGCTCCAGGTCTGGGACGTCATGTTGGTGACATGTGGAGTCAGAAAGGCTTGAGCGTCCCTCTAAGAGCTGAAGTTAGATCAAATTTAATCATCCTCGCATGTTCTAGTTTAGTTACCAGTAACTGTGTTAGTAAACATTTGTACCAGATCTTAAATGCAGGTTCCGACGGACTGAACAGCTTTTCTCACGTTATTAATAACAAATGTTTCGGGGGGGAGAAAAACATTTACTGTCAACCCGTTTCATGTCCTGTTTTACACAAGGTGTAAAACAGTCGTTCAGTTCTAGAAACGGTGACTGGAGCTGAAAGTACTTCTGATCCGTCTCCAGCGCTGATATTAACTCCACATTTATCACGTAGCATGTACAACATTACATAACACGCTGCTTCTTAGAGACCGGCGTGGTGGTTTTACACCTGTTGGGCTAACATCATGTCTGCTCCATTCAAACCATCTGTTACCGTGGCAACTGATAAAAATCTGAGGCCTGCCAAACAGCTGAAGGTTCTGTTTGATAAATCTGACCTAAACGAGAGACGGCGAGTACAACCAGAGCCAGTAACCATGGCGACGTGGTGGCGGCTTACTGAACCAATTTAGTTTTATTAAACCCTAAAATTTTCTCTCCTTCCCTCGCGTTCAGCCTGAGGAGGCCACCTCACCCCAGCCAGCCCCCACGCAGGCGACTCCGGCACCGCCCGCCCCGCAGCCAGGCCCCGCCGTGGCCCAGTCCAGTGTGACCCAGGAGCAGCTGATCCGGCAGCAGCTGCTGGCCAAACAGAAACAGCTACTGGAACTTCAGCAGAAGAAGATCGAGCTGGAGTTGGAGCAGACCAAGGCTCAGCTGGTAGGACAGACCCGGATCCGGATCAGCTCGGTTCTGACTCAGATTTCAGGAATCAGCTGACGTGAGTTCAGATGAAATGTTTCCTGTGGTTCTGAAACAAACGTGTTTACTGTCTGCAGGCCGGTGGGTTTGTTCTTCCACCAACCACCCCCGTCTCCACCCCTCCTCCACCCAGCGCCACGCCGAAGCCCGTCACCCAAACTGCTCCCGTGGTCCGACCCTGGATCCCCCCCCAGCCTCCGGTCGACACCAAGCCCTCCACCAGAGACCCCCGTCTGAACCGCAGTACCGCCCCACCTGCAGCGCCGGCTGAGAGGAAAGAGGGCGTCCACACGGCCGGAGGTCCGGCTCTCGTGGCTGACAAGAGGCTGCTGGAGAAATCCACCCGCCCCGACAAATCCAGGACCCCCAAGAAGGATGTTCTGGATGACAAGTCAAAGTCCAAGTCTCCATCTCCAGTGGTGAAAAATATCCTGAGTAAAACCAAATCAACAGAGGCCGAGGCTCCGAAGTCCGCTGACGGCACAAAGAAGGATCCCAGGCTGAGGAAACGGGTCCCGGACAGAACCGGAGAGTCCAAAGATGAAGAGCTGAAGGAGAGGAAGAGATTCAGAGATGAGTCGGCCCGGCCCCCAGAACCCCCCAGGCCCAACAAAGGGAAGCTACTGAACGGCTCGGTGGCCAAGCACGACCGCGGTGAGGTGGACGACAAGTCCGACTGCAAGACCGGAGGCAACGCCAGAACACACGCCAGGAAACGGACCCGCTCACGGTCCCGGTCGCCCACCACCTCCCCAAAGAGGAAGGACAGGCGCTCGCCCAAGAGCAGACCCCGGAGCAGCTCGCTGTCCCCGTCCCACAAACCCGGAAAACCTCGGAGGGTCCGCACAGATGACCCGCAGCACGGCAAGCCCGGCCGAGAGGACCGGCCCGGACCCAAGAAGAACCAAGCAGAGAACAGGAGGTCCAAGAGGCCAGGGGAGGACCGGCACTCCGAGTCCAGAGACTCCCCACGGGGCCATGACGTAGGCAGCAAAGAGGCGAAAGATATTCCTCATCGCTGGAGGAGCGGCTGGGAGAACAAGCAGTAAGTCCTTATTCTTCAGAACCAAGATCCAGATCAGATTTCCATCCAAAGCACTGACAGGAATCTGAACCGGGTCAGAACCTGACATGAGCCAAACTGAGTCAGAAAATGTGCCAGAATCTAAATAAAATTTCTCCTTATTTGTTCAGTCTGAAGTCAGAAGACTCCCACCTGAAGCCCGGGCCTCAGAGACACAAACCGTACAGCACCCCGACCCGACCCGGGACCCCCAGAACCCCGAAGCATCGTCTCAGCGTGGACGCCAACCTGCAGATTCCAGAAGTCCTCAACTCTGCCTCCAAGAAGGACCTGCTCAGGAGGGTTCGTTCATGCAACCTGGTCTAAACCTGGTCCTCCTCTTCTAAACCTGGTCCTCCTTTTCTAAACCTGGTCCTCCTCTTCTAAACCTGGTCCTCCTCTTCTAAACCTGGTCCTCCTCTTCTAAACCTGGTCCTTCTCTTCTAAACCTGGTCCTCTTCTAAACCTGGTCCTCCTCTTCTAAACATAGTCCTCCTTCTCTAAACCTGGTCTTCCTGTGCAGGCTAGCAAGCGTCTGGAGAGCGGGGAGATCTCCCAGGAGGACTTCCTGAACATGGCCCACCAGATTAAGCACCTCTTCCAGTATCAGGAGGAGAAGCAGCAGCGCTCGGAGAGCTGGGACATGATGGACTTCCACGTGAAGAAAGCGCCGCTGCTTCCCCGCCCCCACGATGCCATGGACGCCGCGGAGCTGTCGTACTACGAGCACAAGTCCAAGCTGAGGAAGACGCAGGTCAACCACCGAGCCGGCGGAGAGGAGCTGGAGGTGGACGAAGCTCCAGAAGAAAGCAGGGAGAAGGCGGGTGACTGTCGGAACGCCGCACTTCATCCGTCACATAAATACAGCCGTCCTGCTCGGGACAGACCAGGTGAGCCGGGCCAGTCCCAGAATCAGCTGGTGTTGTGTTCCCGGTGTGTTTCTGACCTGTTTGATGACTTTCAGGTGAACGGAGGAGCAAAGAGCGCGAGGAGCCACTGCTCGCCCCCATGATCGAGGAGTACAACCACGGCAAGGAGTTCCCCACTCTCAAGGTCCTGCCGGGCCTCCGCTTCAGGAAGAAAGTCGACCCCAGAGAGTCCAGTAAGTCCTCAGGTTCCAAAGGGAAGAGTGGATCAGGGAGAGATACACCTGTGACATTCAGGTGCAGGGGATTGTGGGAGTTGTAGTTAGGAGTGAAAGTGTTGTGTTTGAGGACCTGACTGCTGCATGAATTTACAGCGTAACCTTATCTTCCAGGTGAGCGTGAGTGGATGTCGCCCCTGACAGAGCGCCAGCTGTACGACGACCGTGATGAGCAGAAGAGCGGCTACGATGCTCCGCGGCGGTACGGCCCCCCTGGTGACTCCAGACTACCAGACCCACGCAGACAAGAGGGACCCCCACCGTCTGGACCCTTGATCCACAGAAACTGTCCAAGTCCAGTTGGTCTGGACGCTCCAGGCCCCCGGTTTGAACGGGAGCGGCTGTCCCCTCTGCACCAGAAGGATCCAGCAGACCTGAGTCCGGTCCCCCGCTTCGAGAGTCCGAACAGCGAACACTCTGACGATGGGCCCCTGGATGTCCCCCATCTCCACCCTCCCCCTAAACCCATCTTGAAGGCCCAGCCTCGTGGAGGGCCGCTGTCTGGGGTCCATCAGCACGGAGACTCCCCGGGACATACCCCTCCTCATGACGGGGGACACCCTCCCTCACGCTTTATGGGCCCCTCCAGACCGCAACTGCCTGGGTGGTATGAAGGTGGTGGCTCTGGGCAGTTTGATGAGCCGCAGTTTGTTGGGCCCCACCACCCGGTCCCTGGGAGGTTTGATGGTGGGGGGCCGTCTCACCACAGTATGCCTGAGAGACCTGAGGGCCCCGGGCACTGTGATGGGCCCCATATGGGTCGTGGTCCACTACGAGGGGATGGAATAGGAAGGTTTGACGGGGCACCTCAGGTCAGGTTCAGTGGTCCCGGTGGCCCAGGTCTCATGGAGGGCTCCATGCAGCGCTTTGAGGCTCCGGGTCACTTCACCAACATGGGCCCTGGTCCAGGTCCTGGTCCTGTTCCCGGTCAGATGGGCTTCCAGCAGCAACGGCCTATGCACTTCGAGGGCCCTAACAATCAGATGGGCCCCATGAGGTTTGAAGGTCCCAGTCGCTTTGAGGGCCCCAATCAGCCGGGGCCCAGGTACGACATCCCCAACGTGCCCCATCAGGGCGGCCCCCCACGCTTTGATTACAATCCTGATCTTCAGGGGCCCCCCAGGTTTGCCCCACAACACAACCTGCAGCCCCACATGAGACCCGTTGGTCCACCCCTCTACGACAATTCCATGGCCTCCCAGCAGAACTTTGGTATGGGCCCCCAGCGTTTCCCAGAACCCGTAAACCCTCAGTTCCCGCCAGGGCCGATGGCGTTCCAGGCGCAGCGGGCCGACAGCTTCAACATGCAGCCGCCCTCGTTCAACCAGCAGGCCCCGGGCCCCTTCTTCAACACCGCGGCTCCTAACATGCAGCAGCCGGTGAGACACGTGCACGTCTGTGATGTTTTCAGTGGACATACATTATAGGATTTCTCAGTTGTCTTTTTTTCTAAGTGTGAGGCTTTTAATGACCCATCTGGATGTTGTGTTCAGGTGACTGTCATGAGAACCGTAAACCAAACGTTCCTGTCTCAGAACTCGGTGCCTTACGTACAGCAGAGTGAGTTTCATGTCGTCTTCTCTAATGGAGGAAACGTGAAGTAGGTCATGTGATGTGGTCATGTGACACTGTTTGTATTTCAGCTCCTCAGGTGGTTCCTCAGGAGAACCACTTCGGCCAGGTAGACGTCAACGACCTGCTGTCCAAGCTCATCTCCTACGACATCATCAAACCCCTTCAGCCCGACGCCACCCAGACCGCCAGCGAGGCTTCTGTAGCTCCTGCAGCTCCTCCTGTGGAGGAGGACGAAGAGGAGGAGCAGGAGGTGGAGGAAGAGGACAACGTCCCCGACCTCACAGGCTTCATCATTGACAGCATGAAACGGTGAGTTCTGACCTTTTTTTTTTTTTTTGGTCCCACGGTGACTGGTTCTGACCCGCTGCGTTGTGACCCGCTGTGACCCGGCAGGCGCTATGAGACCCTGGTTACCAGGCTGTACTCTGGGAACCAGTGCTGCCTCTGCAGCATGCGCTTCACCACCACCCAGACCGACATGTACGCCGACCACCTGGACTGGCACTTCAGGCAGAACCACGCCGGGAAGGTGGCGAGCAAGAAGGTGACACACCGACGCTGGTACTACAGCCTGACGGTGAGCGCGCACACACATGTAGCAGCCATGAAGCCACATACATGTACATACAGTACAACATGATTTTACTTGTAAAGATCAATAATTTTATTTACTAAATATAAAATTACACTGAAATGTTTAAATAGACTTTAAGTATAATTTCTATTTTAATAGTTTAAACAGTTATTCAGTAACAGCTGATTACTGCTGTGATGTGATGAACAAATTAATCTGCTAAATTGTTCTGACCTCGGTCTGGTGGTCTGGCTCTCGGTGTGTAGTTCAGGAACCAGGTTTCTTCATTCTCAGGTTAGGTTTTGGCAGATTGAACTGGTTTTTATCTTTAGGACAAGTTCTGCTCCACCCACAAGAGTCTGACGTTTAAAGTGACCTTCAGTAATCTGAGGTTAAAATGTTGTGACTCAGGTCTGTGGGATCTAGTTCTGGTTCCTCAGATCAGTTTCTGCTCAGCGGGGTCCGGTTGTGGTCTGTCTCGCGGCAGCCGGATCAGCTGACCTGCTGGCAGCAACATGAATGGTTCATCATGGGGTGACGGAGAAAACTGTGGTGTTCTCAGGACTGGATCGAGTTTGAGGAGATCGCCGACCTGGAGGAACGAGCCAAGAGTCAGTTCTTCGAGAAGGAGAACGAGGAGGTCCAGAAGAACCAGGCGGCTGCCAAGGAGGAGGAGTTCCAGAGCGTCAGAGCCACCAAGGACCAAGTCGGGGAGGTGAGGACTGCTGATTGACCAGGAACTAATCAGTAATATTGATAAGTCTAAGTGGAGTGCGCTGCTGAGAAGATGCTGGAGAAACTGTTCAGACCAGCCTGAAACTTCCTGTAGATGGTTTTTAATCCTGAAATGTATTTAAAATATTTAATTCAGTGACTGAGAAGAGACCTTCATGGCCAAAAATGTCCCATTTACTTCCATTAGAACAACATTTTAGTCCCAGTTATTCCGGTTAAAAGTCAGTGTTTCCTTTGGAAGAAAAGCGGTGATATGTAACATTTTTACAGGTTTCCATCATTGTCAGGAAACGCTGGTGTTTTTACCGGTGGTGGGACCACCAGGGGGCGCTGACGTAGCTACGACTGCTGATTTATTCCAGCAGATTTTTTGACATTTTGGGCCACGAAGCTTCTCAGACGAAGTAAAATGCTTCAGAAAACATGAGAATAAACATGTTGTTTACCTGCAGTCATGTGAGATCTGCCAGGAGCCGTTTGAGACGTACTGGGTGGAGGAAGAGGAGGACTGGTTCCTGAAGAACGCCGTCAGGGTTGATGACAAGGTCAGAGGCTCCGCCCACCTCCCCCGTCTTTGTTTGCGGCCTCAAACGCGTAAACATGTAAACAAGTGTTTGTTTTTCTCTCCACAGAACTTCCACCCGGCCTGCTTCGAAGATTATAAAAATGTGAGTAAACAAACATCCTCCATCTTTTCTGTTCTCCTTCGTCTTGTCCTCTGACGTCTTCTTTGTCTCCTCAGACGTCGTCGTATCTGGACGTCACGCCGTCGCCCAGCAAGCTGCTGACCGACCACCCGCTGGGCGGCTTCGGGATAACTGAACAGGAAGTGGAGGAGGGGGGAACTTCCTACGGTGTTGTGGCAGATGTGGTGAAACAGGAACTGGAGAGCAAGTCGTGCGAGCTTCCTCGGGTGAAGGAGGACGAAGAGGACCGGGGTCAGAGGGTTTTAATGGACTCTGCTGATTCTGAGGAGACGGTGTGACGCGTCTTCGTCCCGTCGGGATGAAGGCTGTTTTACGACTTGAATACATTTTTGTATTTGGATTGTGCGCGGCCGTTTCAGGCCGGCTGCTCAGAGCTGTAAATGATTTAATTTATACATTAAAGTATTTTTGGTAACTGGTCTAATGCTGATTGAATGAAACGGCTCTGCTCTGATTGGTCAGTTGGTTTGTTGGTCAGTCGCAGGTGTTGAAGGTAAGCATCATCTGATTGGACGACTGTAAGACGTGAGGAATCGTCTGCTGAAGATCACGTTCTTTGTTTTTCTTTAAGCTTCAATAAAAAAAAACCTGAAAGTTTTTGTGTGAATTCTGTTCGGTTTTATTGTCACTTAGGTTCAAGACTAATAAAGTTTCACTGGATTAGCAACCTGTTGTGTTTATTGTCATTGTTTGGTTCATTTTAAAACAAAGTCCTGCAGCGTGACTAACTGCGCCCTCTTAAATTATGGAATCATTTTCCAAAATGTTTGACGATGGACGGCTCACCTGTCCAGGTGTACCTGCCTCAATGGCCGCTGATCAAACTTGATGTCTTGTGAAGTTAAGCACACTCAAAAAGTGGTCAAAAGGAAAGAAAATGGAGACCTTGTACATTTTCTGAACAAGTATTAAATATATAAAAAAAAATTGCCCGTGAAGCTGGACGTGGTAGATTCAGTGTAGTGCAAGAAAAACAGCCCAGCGTCCGCCGCCAGCGTGGACCTGCCCCATGGTGAAGTTAATGAGGTCGGGAAGAGGCAAAATGGGGACAAAAACAGCATATATTGTTATTTGTGTACCAGGCTTTACTGGAGGCATTAAACAATCCATTCTGTTTAGTCATTATTTAGATGGACGGAGTTCTGAGAGAGCCAGCGTTTCACGTCCTTTAAGCCACCAGTGGAGTTTAGGTGGAAAATCGGGGGTGACTTAGCCTCCTCCACACACCAGTGTTGACAGGATGTTCTAAGAATGAGCGGAACCTTTTTCAAGAGATCTGATTGGTCCGGAGGTGGAGCTTTTATACTTTTCTCTGATCCAGAGCAGAACCCGCTTCATTTCTGCTCCCTTACGTAAGTAAAAAGGGACGTTTGTTTTAAACGTCACATGCAGTGGCGGCTGGTGACAATTTTTTTTAGGGGGGCGCAAATTTTCTTGGAAAGTTGACACTTGAAACTTAGCCACTTTAATTTCAATACAGTTACAGAGTTAGGAAGAAAAGAAAAACGAAGTACTGTGTATGATCAAAGTTTGTCACCTGTTTTATTTTTGAATAAATGGTATGCCTGCCACATGCACATGTACATTGTTCAGTATATTAGTCTTTCCAACAAAAACACATTGAATATAGAACTAGATACAC
>JBAFTC010000017.1:31186955-31204631 GCA_037177435.1 Melanotaenia nigrans
TCGTTCGTCCCCGCTCACACACACATTGGCTGTCGTCTTCTTCGTTGGTGTTCGTCTCCTTTTCTCGTATTGAAGTTGGTTTGAGTCAAACCAGCAGCTACTTTGTTGTTACTGTGAACTACTGGGCTGAAGAGGGAGCAGAAGTTTGTTAGCGACTAAATAAATTCAGTTATAACTCCTACAAGAAAAAGACCGACAAACGTATCGTCGCCGTTGTAGAGAAGATGACAAATTCACTTGCTCTTTCTCACATTTTAGTCGCAAAATGGGACCATTTCGTCGCCGTCTGGAGCTTTGATACTAAAAAGTTATAAGAAATAAAGGCAAACAACATCTAACTGAAACCAGGTTCTTTATGTAATCAAATTTTAACATTTAATTATTGATTAAAGGTTCTGAAGACCCCGCTAGCTTCCTGTCGCGTAGAACCCGCTAGCTTCCGCTGTCACGTAGAACCCGCTCGCTTCCTGTCGCGTAGAACCCGCTAGCTTCCTGTCGCGTAGAACCCACTCGCTTCCTGTCGCGTAGAACCCGCTAGCTTCCTGTCGCGTAGAACCCGCTAGCTTCCTGTCGCGTAGAACCCACTCGCTTCCTGTCGCGTAGAACCCGCTCGCTTCCTGTCGCGTAGAACCCGCTCGCTTCCTGTCACGTAGAACCCGCTCGCTTCCTGTCGCGTAGAACCCTCTAGCTTCCTGTCGCGTAGAACCCACTCGCTTCCTGTCGCGTAGAACCCGCTAGCTTCCTGTCACGTAGAACCCGCTCGCTTCCTGTCGCGTAAAACCCGCTCGCTTCCTGTCGCGTAGAACCCGCTAGCTTCCTGTCGCGTAGAACCCGCTAGCTTCCTGTCGCGTAGAACCCGCTCGCTTCCTGTTCTGTAGAACATACAGGCATAGAAATCTATACTTAAATGCAGCATTGGTTCCCACTTTGTACGTCAGTGGCGCCGCCATATTGGTCCTGGTAAGTGATCAGTTGCAGTGAAAGGAGGAAAGGAACCATAACACCGGTTAACACGATCACCGGGAATGACTTTTCATAGGAAGAATGAACTGTTTGTTCTTGTTTTTATTCCAGGCCTTGTCGTTCAGAACCTTGTTTTCCAGCCTGTGTTGTTGTTTATATGTGACATCTTTAGTTCCACCTCAGACAGTCTGACAGCATGTGAAGAACACGGAACCTTTTCAGTACTACAGGGTTTATTATAACAACATTTAGTACTGTTGCCATGGAAGCAAAGGTTTAACGCATTTCTTAAAAACCTTTTCATAGGCGGTGGTGTTAGTTTTCGTAGTATGGAGTTTTAAAAATCTACATTCTGTGCCATTATTCTTTAACTAAATCACGATAAAATAGATGTAGCTGTGGATGCACTGATGTACAACAAATTCTACTTTACATAGAGACACCTTTTAACCCAGAAGATTATAATATAAATATCGTGTTAAACAGGAAATCTACTCCTGACCAACACCTGGTTTTACCTTCCCGTTGACAGGAAGTTTTCCACCCATTATGTATTTAACTTACTTTAAGCCCAATAAACACTATTGATGGTCTGTCAGTGGTTATTAACAGTTAGGTTAGTTTATAACTTTCTTTCACCATAAATCAAACGTAAAAACACAATCAGCTGAAATTTTATAATGTTTAATATTTAATCCAGTTTAAACGAAACTAACCTTGTATTCATCTCATGAGCTGTATTGCCAAGACCAAGATGGCGGCCGCGTGGACGTGTCGCAGCCGCGCGGCGTCTGCGTATAAATGTGTGTGCTCACCGGTACTGCTGGACGGAAACTGCTGGGCACGTGTTGCTGTGGATAAATGAAACTTATTGATCTCTGTTAGGTGATGGTGTTTAGGTGAACTGATACCGATATTGATCACCAGTGATGTCATGGTTACTTCTGCTTGTGTGTGCAGGTTTGGACCTTACGGTATTCCCATCACGGTGTTTCCCAGACGTGACAACCAGACCGGACCTCCCACTTCTTTACAGCTGGTTGCCGGAGGCGACGACCCATCCATCAAGCAGGAGGAGACATCCGCCACCTCTTTGTCCCCGCCTTCTCAGTCTCCTCATTCCTGGACCTCCAAACTGCCGCCACTGTTCCAGGAAGGAGCGCCGTACCCGCCACCCCTGCTCATCAGAGACACCTACAACCAGGCTTTACCTCAGCCGCCACCACGCAAGATCAAGCGGCCAAAGCGCCGCTATCGCTGCGAAGAGCCCACCTCCATCATGAACGCTATCAAGCTCCGCCCCCGCCAGGTACTGTGTGACAAGTGCAAAGGTGTGGTGGCATCAGGCGGGTACAGAGAGGCTCGGCGTAGCGCGGTGGACCTGAGGAGCGAGGAAGCGTCGCGGCGGCGGCGGGCGCCAGAAGGACCCATCTCCTCCGAGCTGAAACGCCTGAGAAATGATGACAAACCAGCTCGTCCAGCCGCAGATAGACGCTCGTCGTCGGGGATACGGGTATCATCCACAGCACCACCCTCCTCCCGCAGTGTCCTGAGGGGCAGGGCTTCATCATCATCATCATCTTCCTCATCCGGCCGCGTCCGCCTGAAGCTGAACTCTAAGAAGGTTCAGAACAAAAGTTCTGCCTTCGAGCGCTCCAAATCCCGACAGGTCCTCAACAAACTGGCCACGCAGCCGCCGCAGGACCAGAACCAGGACCAGAACCAGAACCAGGACTGTCCCAAGGCCATGACCCGGGCCGCTGCCCTGCAGAACCACAACCAGAAGGTCCACTTCACCCGCCGCCTCCAGCGTCTGAGCGGCGCCGCCATCAGCGGACACACGGGCCTGCCAGCCAGAATCCGTCTCAAACCTCAAAGGTACCGTACCGACGAGGCGCCACACTCCTCCTCCTCTTCATCACCAACCAAACACAATGTGCGGTTAGCTCCGCCCACACTTGCTCCAAGTCCCACCCCCTTAGTTACAGCTCCTCCCACCTCTGCTATCTGTGTTGCTGTGGAAACGCAGAAGACTCACACACCTGAGGAGGAAGGGGCGGAGCAAAGAGAAGCTCCTTCTTCCGCCTCTTCCTCCTCGGACTCTTACCATTCAGAGTGCAGCTCCACAGAGACCTTTGACCCCCCCCATCCTGAAGACCCTCCACCTTCTGTTCCTGCACCTTCCTCACCTCCATCTTCCTCCTCGTTAGCCCCTCCCTGCCCCCCTTCTTCCCCTTCTGTCCTCCTCAGAACTAGCGGTGAGGATGAGGAAGATGGCGGGGAGCTGAAGAGACGTCGGAAGTCGTCCACCTCCTCCTTCTCTTCGTCTTCATCGTCCTCCTCTGTTTTCTCCAAGTCAGTGTCAAAAGTCCCGCTTCCAGATGGCCGCATTGTCTGCGTTGGCGACATCGTCTGGGCGAAGATCTACGGCTTCCCGTGGTGGCCCGCGCGCGTGCTCGGCATCACGGTGGCGCGGCGCGGCGACACGGGGCTGGCGGTGCGGCAGGAGGCTCGCGTGTCCTGGTTCGGCTCGCCCACCACCTCCTTCCTGCCGCTCACGCAGCTGTCGCCGTTCCTCGAGACTTTCCAGCTTCGCTTTGACAGGAAGAGGAAAGGCCCGTACCGCCGCGCCATCGCCGAGGCCGCCAGCGCCGCCAAGCAGCTAACGCCCGAAGTCCGTGCACTGCTCACGCAGTTCGAAACATAGCCTAGGCCCCGGCCATACAGACACAGCCACCTTTACAGGTAGTGGGAGGAGCTGAAAACTGACAGATGGAGGATGGAGGGGGAGGAGCCTCTGGGTTACGTGTCAGCATTAAGGGGGCGGGGTTTATCAGGTGTCAATCACAGCGTTTCAGGACCCTCCCGCTTAGACATGTGTGGCATCATCAGTCTGTTCGAACAGACGAACTCATACTTTCTGATGATTGGCTGACAGTGTGACATCATGGTTATGTCACATTTACATGAGTCAGCAGAAATAAACAGCTGTTTGTTGTGATTATACGGCTCACAACGATTGGTCCAGAGGTGGCGGTCTGAAACGCTGGGAAATTATAATCTGACGGATCCAGGTTCTGTCAGGTCCGGGTCCTGAGTGGTCCAGGTCCTGTAGAGTCCTAGTCCAGTCACGTCCAGGTCCTTTGGGATCTGGGTCCTGTCAGGTCTGGGTCCTGGGGGGTCCTAGTCCTGTCAGGTCCAGGTCCTTTGGGATCTGGGTCCTGTCAGGTCCAGGTCCTGTGGGGTCCTGGTTCTGACGGGTTCTGCTAAAGACTGTTTTTCTAGAAGTTTTGTTCAGAAACACTAACTGTGAATCAAAGTGTTGTCCAAAGTAAGGCCGGAGGTCCAAACAAGGTCAGACTCACCACAAGTCCAGGGTTCTGGTCAGGTTGTGCTGTGATCAGGTGTTTGATCCTGAGCAGAGGTCATGAGCAGACGGACAGGTAGGACACACTGACGACGATGATGATGATGATGAAGGTGGATTTTCCCTCTCTGCTGTCGGACTCTTTTCCCGTCTGTTTGCAGACCCGGTTCTGATCCGAGTGTACATGTTTTTCTCCTGATTTAAAATCTGTTAATAAACTGTCAAACTGTCTTTGAATCCTTGTCCTCGTCATTTTCTTCTTCTGTGGTGGTTTACAGTTGGACTGCTGCCTTGCTCAGCGGCACACCAGTTGCAAACAGATGTTTGGTAAAAGGGTCTGCAGAGTTGCTTCTACCAGAAATCCCAGCAACTTAGTCCAGTCCGCTCTGGTCTGGTCCGGTCCAGTTCAGTCCACTGAGATTTTCAGTGGTTTTAGAGATGAACTCGCCTGTTGCTGATTTCAGGTAAAAACACTTCTGGTCTCCAGAGTGGGAAAATACCAGCAGAACCCTGAAGTTCCAATCAGGTCCCGGTCCTGGTCTTGGTTCCGCTTCTGAAAACACCAGGTTAACTACTGCATGTTAAAAAACATCTTCAGCCTGACACTAGTCTTGGTTCCAGATCTGGGCCAGGTCTTGTTCTGGTCCTCACCTCCAGAAATGGTTTAACCAAATTAAGATCCAAACAAAAAGTTGGATACAGAACATGTAGGAAGAGAATTAGAAGTAAAACTATTGATGACAGATAAATTCTCATCATGAGTAAACACAAGAAATCGACACCTCATACTGAGATCAGCTGATTTATTCATCTGTGATAACTGATCACAGTGATAAGTGTTGGTTATTGATAAGGTGATGATCAGGACTTTTTATAAAAATTAGTTATTGATCAGATTCCCAGTGGCCTGATTTGGATCAATAAATCCAGAATTCTGAGGTAAGAGTTCGGTTATAAAGTTTAGATCTTTGAGAACCCGTCTTCGTCCTCAGGTTCTGAGCATGCTCACATAGACTGTCTGATGTTTCTCGTCAAATTGCTGATCAGACGATAAGCTGATTAATAGCACGTCATCACCACGGTAACAGATGCTGAACGGTGACAGATCCTGAACTCATCACCACGGTAACAGATGCTGAACAGTGACAGATCCTGAACTCCTCACCATGGTAACAGATGCTGAACGGTGACAGATCCTGAACTCATCACCATGGTAACAGATGCTGAACGGTGACAGATCCTGAACTCATCACCATGGTAACTGAAGTTGAACTCCATAGAGGTTTTACTAATCAGAAGTGGACCAGGTAGAACTGGTAGGAGGAGCTTTGGCTTCTGGAATGGATCACTGGTGTGATTCAGAATCGTTTAGAACAAACGTCCGGACTCAGAGCTGAAAGCTTCCTGATTGATTCATTGACTTATAACGTTTTTCTGTGGATGAATTTTAAACATTTTGTCTCTTTGCAGCACGACTCTGAAGAGCTGCTGACGCTGAGGATCCTGCGCAGTGATTGGATGAGTGGAAGTGGGTGGGGTCACAGCAGATGGACATCTGTCACATGGACACCAATAATAACTAAGTGAAGAGTTTATAAAGAAGAAAATGTGTTAATCTGGTTGATCTAATCCCTGCGTTTCAATGGATTCCAAGCCCAGTCAGTGATGTCAGAGTTAATGTTTTGCGTCCTCCAATCAGAATCAGATTAAATAATCAGCTGGCGATCAATTGGCTGAGTTTTACCCCATACTTTCCCTGCTGCTCCCATTGGAAACAAGCTGAGTGATGTCACCTGTCACCAGTTCACCTGTACGCTCTTAAATGTCATCAGGTAGACTGACCAGTGAGGCTCCGCTCTCTTTCCCAAACATGGTGGATAATAGGAGATGGGAACATGACATTCCGACATGCGGCCGACAGGAAAAACAGCCATTGTTGGAGGCAACGTGATTGACATGGGGAGAGCTTGTTGCAAAGTGGGTTGCAGTGTCCACGCACACGATCGACATAAAAAATGACAAATGGACGTCCTTTTAATTGTTTTCTGCGTGAAAAAAAAAAAGGGAGTCTCGTGTCCGCTGTAACAACGGGGAGGTGGATGGCATGGATATCCGCCGTGAGATGCACGGACACAAACTTTGCTGATGTCCTAAGCTCAAGGCATTTTTCTTCTGGTAGGTGTGAACGTTTCACTTACTGAGACGATTGTGTGCATTTTGTTCAGTATCCGAGAAAATTAACAGTCGGTTTCCCTTTATGTTTCTACGTAGCACCGGTCGACAAAGCAAGCTAGCTGGCTAACAAAGGCTAGCTCAAACATTGTGTGGTGAATGAATGCAACCCAAACAGCACTTCTTACTGAATTACTCTGGGAAACTGGATGTAACCAGCCAGAACCAGAGCGTTTAGAGCTATTTTTGTCACTGTCTGTGAAAGAAGTCTGACAAATTCTGTTAATAATCCCTGTAAGCGTGTTTGCCACATTACATCAGGTAGACTGACAGAGGGTTTGTAAATTATGCATGAGCCTCAAAAGACTTCAAACTTCTAAACTGAGCCTCAGTAAAGGCGCTCACACCACAGACCAGACACAAAAATATCAGAAAAAGTAAGAGGAGGTAGGGCGTCGGGGTCGAGGGGCCTCTCTTTAGCCCACATTTCATATGGATCATTATCTTCAATCGATGTGATCTTTACCGTATAGCATCTCCTCTCCTCGGGAAGAAGCTTGTTACTGTAGTGCACATTTTGTTTGTTTCTAACCTCTAACATTATGATTGTTGAACTACTATTCAATCTGCAATGGTCAGGTTTTTCTCTGTGGCCTTGGAAAATGGCGCCAGCCTGTTGTTTACGTTTTAGAAAGCACTGCGCAGTGATGTCGGTTCCCATGTCCTATTGTCTAACCTCCACCCAAATCCCAGAGGTGATCAGGAAGTCCAGACGTAACTAAGAAGTTTCAGATGCGATTGACTGTTCGGACGCAAGGGGAAAGTTCTGGATGCAATAGGAAAGTACCATGGAAGATGAGGAAGTTCTGGATGCGATTGGGATGTTCCAAACGCAATGGGGATGTTTCGGATGCGTGAGATGGGGAAGTTCCAGAAGCAACACCATCAGATGTCCCGGCAGCGATGGTTTCCGTTGGTTCTGTTGGTCCGTTACAGCTCAACACTGATGCTAAGATCCTTAAAAAATGTGTCTCTGGGTCTTAAAGCAAACAAAAAAAGTTCTGGTCATGACCCGTCAAGGTTCTAAGTCCTGGTTCAGAATCAAAGTGCCAGAAACCGTCACCCAACACTGGACTCACCGTGAACCTGTTTATGATCAACCAGTGGACAAGAAATCCATTTTTACTTCAGAGAAAACAATCTGTACTGGTTTAAACCAGTTTGCTCCAGTTAATGGGTCTGATACAATTTAAACTGGTTTGTTTTTGGTTTAAACCAGTCTGTTATGGTTCAAACTGGGACAGACCCGTTTGAACCAGGCTGTCCTAATTTAAACGGGTCTGCCCTGGTTTAACATGGCCTGAACTAGTTTAAACTGGTGTGTTGTAGTATATACCAGTCTGAACTGGTTAGCACTGGTGTGGACTGGTGTTTTGAATATTAGAATTGTCCTCATTGGTGTTTTCTTTCTTCGATTTAAGAAATGATGCAAACATTTATTATTATTGTAACATTGTGTACAAACAGATAACTGCAATAAAGAGACTGCATGTGAGAACCAGCTGTTTGATCGATCTGTAATCTGAAGTGATCACAACTGGTTCTAAGACAGGGTAGGACATCCCGGAAAACATCTCGTAACCTTCCTGTAATTTGATGTGGATGAATCTAAACTCTGACTTCTGGTTCAGGATTTCAGTCTGAACATGAACTGTTTTCTTTTTATGTGTCATAAATATTTTATCTGTAACTAATCTGTTCATCCTGATAAACCAGCTGTCTATGATGTCATAGTGACCTCTAACAGGTGGGACAGTTTTGAGACGCCATGATCTCCTCACTAGGAACGTCACGTTGACGACCACAGTGAAATCCAGAGTGAATGTGAATACTAAATCGTCGTCCTCAACGCCTTCGGGTGGGGGGATGGGTCCTGACTGTTGTCATGGGTCGTCCACCAGAGTAAATCCTAACGTACAGGCGCCAAATCGGGGGGCAATGAGCAGGCCCACACCTGCTTGGCGTCTCTCACCAGGAGAAACTCCAGAATGGAAGAGGTCCAGTCCCTCTCAAGGACAGTGGTTCTGAGCCCAAGCCGTGCGTCGAGGTGAGTCCAACTATATCTAGCCGGAACCGCTCAACCTCGCGCACCAGCTCAGGCTCCTTCCCAACCAGAGAGGTGACGTTCCACGTCCCTAGAGCTAGCTTTTGTAGCCGAGGATCAGACCGCCAGGGTACCTGCCTCCGGCAGCCGTCCCGCTCACAGTGTACTCGACCCTTATGGCCCCTCCTGTAGGTGGTGAGCCCACAGGAGGGGAGGCCCGTGTCACCCTTTCGGGCTGAGCCCCATGAGCAAAGGCCCGGCCACCAGGCGCTCGCCTCTGTGCCCCACCTGCAGGCCTGGGTCCAGAGGTTTTTATTTTATTTGGCAGTTTGAAGGAAATGGTAGAAATAAGAGTTCGAGGTATCAGATTTCTGTGGAATGGTGAACAAATAAACATCATAAAGAAATTTAAAAAGTTTTTAAAATGTCATTGATGACGGCATCTCTCTCTCTTTGTCTTATGGCAGCGATATGGAGGACAGGGTGGTCGATCAAGATGGCGACCATGGAGGATAAGCTCTGAAGCTATAAGCTCTACCACGCAAAAAGAAAACTACAAAACCTTCCAAATGCAACATTCTGGCCTAATTTAGAGGAAGAAGACACAAGGCAAGTAAGGTAAATATCACTAGAAAGGGAGTGGACTGGGATTCAACCTCCAAAGCAACCCAAGTATATCTACTACTTAAAACACATGCAACATGCCGAAAAGAGATGCTGCTAAGACGAGTAGCAACACGGCACTACAGGACCATCAAGTTAATAACTTTACCTGTCACACCGACCAAAAGTCCTGACCCCAAAAAGCAGCTCCAAAGAACCTGATATCTCCAACGCAGACATCTTAAAAGCTGTAGTGACGGCACACTTCACCATCGCCATGGTGTGCGAACATGTTAAAAAATGGAATCTGAAATGAAAAACAGCGAGGAGCGTCTCAAAGAGCTCTCTGGAAAAGTGTCACAGCTGCAGCAAAAACGTGAAGATGCTGAGCGTTACAGCAGGAGATGGAACAAGAAAGAAACGACCACAGAAGATGTCAAAGCCGAAGCTCTTCAGTTGTTTGCGCCGCTTGCACCTGATGACAAGCAAAGTCTAGGATTCTTTGTTGACGCGGTTCACAGAGTCCGGCCGTCCCATCATCCACTTCTCTCAACAATCTTTCAGGAACAAAATTTGGAGGCTAACCCGTGAAAATAAAATCCTGAAGGAGATGAAACTGCAATTGAAGGAAGACCTGACGCGTGCTGACAAGATGAAGAGAAAGCAGCATGGCCGCTGGTCGCAGCAGCTAGGAAGCAAGGAAGAAGAGCTGGCTGTCGAGGACCTGATGGTATGTGGAGGGAAGAAGGTGACAGAATCTATTTCCTAACTTGTCTCTTTCTTCCCCTGTGGACGTTTTACATGTCATTAACAGAAGGGACTTTTAAATCTTTGTTTGGTTGTAATGTTATTGGTACTTATGGTTGAGGTCTCTGTTTTAGGTGAGTACTTAACTTTTCACCCCACAGATACAGAATATGGAACAATAGTGAAATAACTAATAAAAACAAAACCTTACACAATAAAAATCGGATTGATCGAGGCATAATTCACATCAGACTTGGTGCTCTGTGGACCTGCTTGGCCTTTGGAGCCTCGGGCTCCCCCCGTCCCCCGCTGATGCTTCGGGGTGCGGTGTGATCGCGGCCTCCTTGCGGGTACACATTTCCTCCTTGTTGCATGGCCACACATGCATGTTAACACGTGCATGCTCACAAACATGCTCGTCTCTCCATCCGCTTCTCACTAGATGTAGCTGATGTTTGTGTGTTGGTACGTTTGTCTGCAGGTACGTTTGATGACTATTGTAATTTTTTATATCATCATCATCCTATTTTTCTGTTGGTATCATGTAGTACTGTGGTAGTTTATATTGTTGTTTGTTTTTTTTGTGAGATGTTCTGGGCAGCATAGACAACTGTTATTTCCACATTTTAATCCTGTCCTTTTCTCCCTTTTTTTTTTTTTTTCTTCCTCTATCTCCCTGTCGGTTCGGCCCGATTGCCATGGCTCCTTGGTTGTTCTCAAGGATCACTGTAGGCATAGCATCCATTCCCATATCATTCCGTAGTCGTCTCAGGTACCTTCTGGAGCTGCTTGACTTGTTGAGCGGTGGTCATCCTGATCTCCGGTCTAATCAGCGTCTTAGAAGCCAACCAAAGTTCAGATTCTGACAGCTTATACTTCACTGTACCCTTCAAGTGTCAAAAAATCTCTTCACACTAGTCAGATGTGCAGTGTTTGGATTTGCACTGAACTTTGACACAGCACTGACTGCTTGTTCTATGTCTGGTCCAGTGGTCATTGCAGCATACAGCAGACTTCATACCATGGACTGACACTTTGGCTCACAGGCTTCCTAATACGATCATTCTTTTTCAACTTGACATTAGCATCAGCAGGGTTTTTTGACAGGATTTGCATTATCCATTCCTTATTTCTGGAGGGCTGCATCAATGTACTGCTTCTGATGAAGAAAGACAGTTCTTTGATTTGTCTTGGACAACAGAGATGCCCAGGTTATAGGACATTTCACCCATGTCTTTCATCATGTACTGATCCTAAGTGCCAGTTTCAACTTGTTCATGCTTTCAGTTAATTGTGTAATCAAGATCAGATCATCCACATAAACAGCAAGTACTTTCAGCTTCTGTAAAGATCTGGCAAAAACACAGAGATCTGGTGTGCTCGATTTAAAGCCAAGGTCCTTTATGAACTCTGTGAAAGTTTTGCTTCCACAGCGAGTAGATTGTTTTAGTCAATGGACTGTTTTTTTTTTCTTTTTTTTTTTTCAGTTTGCACACTAGGTGTTCCTCTCCTGGTTTGATCCTTCTGGCTGTTCCCTGTAAATTTCTTCTTCCAAGTGCCCATTTAGGAAAGCAGATTATGACAGCCATCTGGTGGACATGTAGCTTATTCTGGATGGCAAAGAACAGTAATGTACGAAGTGAGCTGAATTATACCACTGGTGAAAAGGTAGGTAGTCAGCACCACACAATTGTGAGTAGCCCTTAGTGACAAGTCTGCACTTGTATCACTCTACCTGTCCATCACTTTGATGCTTGATTTTAAACACCCTGCTTGACCCTATGACCTTTCTCTCCTTTATTAAGTCGACTAAGTCTTGTTTTCTAGAAGTAATTGATATTCAATCAGCTGCAAGTTACCATTCCTTTGCATTAGGGCTCATGCTTCCTTCAAAGCATTTGGTTTTGCGACACAGCACACAATGGCATGATGATCAACAGTCACTGAATCAGCATACTCATTATATCCGTAACTCGTTGGTGCCATTCTGACCCCCCTACCCCTGCTTTTTAGCAGTGTCGTTGACAGTGACATCATGTGTTCATGGTGACGTGAACTGAAGCTTCACATCCTTTTTGTCTAGTTTTCTCCTTTCTATGTCGTTGACATGCGCATAAGCAATACAACTAAACACATGTGACTCAAGTTTGGCTTTTTGCCACACCATCTCTGGTAGGGTGTCTCTTTCTTCAGGACAAATGAGGGCAGCCTGTTTTTTTTATGTAAGCTGCAGTTGCTACAGTGTCTGCCCAGGACATCTTTGGTAACTTAGCATGCGACAACATGCTTTTAGCAGCTTCAACCAGTGTCCTGTCCACAACATCATTTTACTGAGATGAGTGAGGTACAGACATCTCATGGTGAATACCTTGAGCTATAAAATATTCTTGAAATTCCTGCATGTAACAAATTAGTGCCTGCTGAATGGATTATTGTAATGTATTGTAATTTCTGGTTGTCCTAAAAAGACTATAAGTTGACTACAGCTACAAAACTCAACTGCTTGTCTGCTGATGAAGACCAGAGAGAGAGCACATATAACTCCAGCTTTAAAATCTCTCCATTTGTTTCCTAGGTGCTTCTGAACTGATTTTAAAATACTTTTATAAGTTTTTAAAGCTCTTAAAGTTTTCAGTTTTAAGTATTTATCTGACTTACTTTTGGTTTACAAACTACGAACAAACTACAAACACTAAGAAGCATCGTTTAGTCGGTTTGTGGTCCGGGGTATTTGAATGGATACTTTTTTTTATTTATTTATTTATTTATTTATTTAGTAAGTGTGTAAAGCACTTTGTATTACAGCTATTTTGTATGCAAACAGCTTTAGATATAAAAATGTATTATGCTTTAGATTCAGATCAGTCATAGTTGGCTATTCATCATGAATGATGCATGCCATCTTTCGTGATGTAGTGCATGTTGTCTTACTAAAGGAATCTTTTTAGATTTTTCATTTGCTTTAGAAAAATTAAATTAATAAAGCCAGAAAGGTCACTGAGTATACTATGTTAATAACTTGACAATTTTTCATCCTTTTCATATGCAGGCACTGTTTAACATTTGGCAAAAAATTGCTTGATTTGTTTTTTGGGGGATTTTTTTTTTATGATAGATCCAGCTCGATAAGTAATTTTTTCCACTCCCTTTTTGTCCTATTTTGTTTTATTTAATTGAATAACAAGTTTGAAAGGTTGTATTTGAATGTATTTTAATTCTTATTACATTAGTAAAGCTTATTAGATTAATTTGACTTTCCATTGTATTTAATCAAAATGTCTTTTCACATACTGTCGAAATGAAAAAAAAAAACTAAACTTTTTAATTAAAAGTCTTGTCATCTGTTTGCTGTCTTGTATGAAACAGCTACCTAATGTGTGAAAAGTTCTATGATTATGATTCGACTTCAGTATCATGATAAAGGACAACAATATGTAGTAAAATTTAGTATCCATCTTCTGATGGCTACTTACATCTTCTGCTGGAAGCTACCAGCAGGATAATGCACCATGGCGCAGCAACCTGCAGCAACTGTATGACGTTATCATGTCAATATGAAGCAAAACCTCTGAATGTGTTGAACAATTAAGGCAGTTCTGCAGACAAAAGGGTTCTGTAATGGTACTAGCAATGTGTTCCTAATAAAGTGGCAGGTGCATATATATCTAGCAATAAAAAGTCACAATTTGATAAAGAGGAATCAGTTTTGTAGTGGCTGATAGTAGCTACATAATTTAGAAAAGCATAACTCCAAGTACTTTAAGCCGTGCTCTGGATCACTGATTAACATCTACCATACTCAGCTTCTGTAAATTTTACCCCACTATTAGCCAGAAGCAAAATCTTAGCTTGCTGGCTCTACACGTTCACCTGCAAATGTAAGAAGATATCTATATTTTAATGGATGATTAAGGAAAATAAGTGGATTCCCAGAAAATGGGGTTAAGTTTTTGTAAATACTCAAAAGAATCCAAAATAATGTGGTAGTTCAAGATTACTTTATTTACTTTGCTCTGCATGTATTAATGAGCAAGCATATGTACATTCTGTTATTATTATTATTTGTGTATTTTCATGTATGTGTGGGCCCAGTTGTTTACACAAATCTACCATAAAATTAAAAACCAACATGTGAAATAAGTAACACAGCTCATCTTATTTTATTCTGCCTGATACTTAATTCACTTTGACACTTCCCACTTACTTAATCTATTACACACTAGCTAAATAACATGGCAACAGCACTCACCAACGCAGGCAGCCTCCCCAGGCAGTACAATAATAGGCTCCTCAAAAATGTCCCAGGAAAAGTTCAAAGAAGAAACAAACTTCCAAGATACTGTACTAATCTAAAGGCATCATGTGTGGGAACCACAAGAAATCCCCCCACAAGCCGCAAAATGGGAGCAAATGAACTGCTTTCTGCTTTTAATTTCAGCCCCTTCTGCTTCATGGGTTTCATTAAAAGTATTATTTAACTTTTTCCATTTCTCTGACAGTGTGGAAAGAAAGTCTCACTATTACATAGGTGGAAACAGTAAATCTGATACACTGCCAGAGGACATGTCTCTTGAGTTGGAGTCAGTTGTTTGAAAATGTAAAAAAAAAAAAAAAAAAAAAAAAAAGAAAGAAAAGAAAAAGAAAGAAAGAAAAAAGTGTGGAGTTAGTATGAAGCAAGCAAAGTAAGCAAATAACATCTGCTTCCATAACACACACAAATCTCTGACTGGCCTGTCAGCAGTCAACAAAAGCCTGGTTCTACTGTACCAATTCTGATTCCTGTAGGACATTAATCCCAACTTTACACACTTCAGTAGTATCTCAATTTTTGGAAAATCCTAAGAAATAATGTCACACTGAGTCTTACCAGCATAAATTTTCACTGCTGAAAATTTTTTTTATTTGCTTCTGAATATGCCCCTTCCTGGTCCCAAGCACTCATCATTTACAATAATTATCCCCTTTCCTGGTACCATTATACTTCCCACCTGGCAGTTCACAAGTATATAACCCACAAAGGGAATACTCAGTCCAATGGTAGCATGCAGGGTCAATGAGGAGACCTCATCCATATTGGCCAGAAGGGACTTCCCCAAAGGTTTTCTGAACATGCTCTGACTCAACAAGGTAACCTGCGACCCAGTATCAAGAACAAAGGGTATATGGTGCCCATTAACAATTAAAATAAGTTCAGGGCACTCACCCACTAGGGTGGACATATTTCTGATTTCGGAGCCCTGATGTTGGCTGGCTACCCCCACTGCTCGGTCCTCAGCTGTAGGAACATCAAAAATTCAGATACCCTGATGATCCCTATGGGCACTGGCATTAAACATGGCCTGAAGTACAACAGCATTGACAGATGGGTCTTTCTTTGCCACCCCACTGGTAGGTAGGTGCTGTCATGGGTTTTTTCTCCATGGGCCGGGTTTCCCTCCCATCATAGAGGCCATTCCTTAGTTCCTTTAATAAGTTGGGTGGAAGAGCCTTCATCTGCTCCACAAGAGCCTTCATTTCACCAACGAGCCACTATTGGAGTCCAGAACGCAACTGATCCTTCAAATGCTCCAAATCAATTGTGGCTACATCTCCCTGGGTTGAAACAGTGACCCTCTGAGGAAGTTCCCGTGCGCCGCTTTCCAGCCATCTTTGAAGTTTAAACCCGCACCTCGATATATTTGGCAAGCAAATTTGTTTGACAGGCCCGCCATCTGGAGATATTTTCTCAGTCTTAATATGAAAGCACTTACAGCCTCATCAATCTGTTGTTTACAGTTAAAGAAAAATGCCCAGAGCTGAGCCTTAGTGGCAGGTTTAAAATATCTAAAACCTGCTTCCCATTGTCCGTATCCTCAGGTTTGACCAACTGCAGCTCCCTTTTAGCCTCCCACTCCAGAACCCTAAACACAAAATCTGTATGTTACTGAAAGCTCAGTCCTTGGACTCTTAACATGACCTCCACCTGGCCTCTCCATTCTGGAAATTTTGTTAAATCCCCTGTCTTTCTTTTTATTGACAGTCACTGGATTAGATAGTTTCTTTTCCCTCTTAACAGTCTTAAAATGTTCAGATAATGATAAAAAGGAACAATAAAATGTTCTATGAACTGTCCTGGTGGGTATATCCGATGAAGGAAGGGGGCGTGTCCCCCTGATTTGTCCAGGAGTCTACGCCTCTGTCTGCTAATTCTGCTGCTATAGAAGAGGCGCTAAGAGACTCTCCAAGCAAGGCAAGCAGCCCACCCGCACAATAGTTCATGACATGTAAACGTCCCTGTAAGCTCATCTGTTTATGTTGTCACTATTAAATGGTACATTTTTCTCTCATAATACATTTATGTGGGTTAAAAATATTTTTATGAAAAAGCATGTCTTTGGTTTGCTAAGTCGGGTGAAAATGGTTCTTTTCAAGCTTGAATTGTTGAATCAGTGTGGCAAGAAAACTGCGAACAAGTACTTGTTTCAAATATGTGTGCACTGTAAGATTAAAATCTGGATTATTCTATCCTTAATAGAAATGGCTGCCTTGTGAAATGGTCAGATTTTAATGATCAAATTTTACAAGGATGGCTTGAATGTTCTCATATAAAATGTTAAAGAGCACAAAGAAACGTTCAGACATGCAGAATTGCAATAAAATGCAGACATGTCTAACATCATTTTAATATGCCAGTTATGCTAAATTCATTGATGTCAAATACACTTCAACAGTGACATGACTGAGAACAAAAGGTTGTCCCTCATTTGGTAACTGACACTTGTACATTTGTTCTTCAATTAGTTCAAACATCACACATTTTTTAAATATTCCTAGATGTTTTCAAAGCATGTGTGGGTATGTTAGTGAGAGGGCAAAACGTAAAGGGAGGAGGCTGCAAAGAAGAAAGTAAACTGAGCTGCAGTCAAACTCATCACTTTGTCTCCCAACAGAAGCAGTTAATTAAGGACCTTGGTGGCAGCATGTGGCTTTGAATAAATATGTCCTTATTACTGTGAAAGAGATTGTCAATTTATTTGAATCTTTTCTCTTCCAATCTGTTTCTCCTTCAGTTTTTCACCAGCGTGTCACTCACTCACCAATCCAATGTTTGCTTTTTCCACTGAATGAATGCCTTCACTGCTCATCCAACCAGTTTAAACTGATTTTTCTCCCATTTTCTTGTCAAGTAGAGTTTCACCTGATAGCTTTATGCAAGTAATCTTATGAGTTTTTGTCACAGTGGATTCAATGTGACCCATTTGATGATGTCTGTTGCTTTATGTGGATTTGTGAATATGGATACTTGAAATTCTCAAGAAATAAAGACAGCAAACAGGTTCAAGAGTCTGCTTCACTCAGACACAATAATTTGTTCAGTTTGCTATTTAACACTCACCAATTGAACTCTACGAATTTAACATCATACAATATCTTTAGTCTTGTGCTAATTGATTTTCTTGGTGGGAATAGTTCAAACTCAAAGTTGGAAACATTCTTTTAGTTATCATATTTGATATTAGGTTCACTATTTGCTCATCTGAATAATAAACTAAATAGTACAAAAAGACTTTAAGACGCTCAAATTAAAAATAATAAATGCATTTATTTATATGGCATAGTCATAATTGATCTTTTACGAATGTAGCAAAGACAAATTTTGCTTTCCAGGAAAAAAATATTAACAAATTGTTTTTCCATTAAGAAATGTATAAAATGTAAATGTATATATCTTTATTCAATG
>JBAFTC010000017.1:31354348-31374204 GCA_037177435.1 Melanotaenia nigrans
TCTTTCAGGCTATACTGTTTTCTTTTTTTTTTGTTGTTGTTGTTTGTTTGTTTTTTGCTGCACATTACCTTTACATTTAGCCTAAATTGCATTTGCATAGCTACAAATATCGGAAAAATGCAGAATAGTTGGTATAAATGGTATTGCTATGTATTTACACCTGCAATGACATTTTGCTTTGGCCACTGGGGAGCAGCTAAAACATGTTTATAATTAATCTGATAAATTAAAATGCAAAACTGTTTTGCTTTTGTTTGGCATTCACTGACTTTTTAGCATTTGGTACTTTGCAGAAAACCGTGCAGTGTGGTTTTAGAGCTGTTTCTTCGAAAACATTTTCATGCCTCAGCTAAGATGGTGCATTGATATCTATGAGAGTATACTAACACAGTAATCTGAACAAAATGACATGATGTAAATAATTTATCAACTCAACTGACCTGAAGAAAAGAGCAGAATTTATTGATCCTTTGTGTTTGCAGTATGATCAGTAATCACATTCGCATAAAAATGGCCTTTAATAGACCTTTATGTATAGTGATCTTTTTTTAGTACAACTGTAAATTTACAAATTGCATTCTATTCTATTCTATTCTGTTCTAGCAGACGCTTTTCTCCATAGCGACTTACACTCATTTAAACCTCTTAATTTAGTTAATGTGATTGTTCTCCTAAAAAACAAAACAAAAGAAAAAGAAAACAAAACAAACCAACAAAAAAAAAACAAGTATAGCTGATCCCAAATTTAGAAAGAAAATGGATAAATGCATTCACATATCATGTAGTTTAGCATGGCCTGATAGAATTTATCTAATTTTCCACCGCAGTTCATGAAAGGACATTACCTCATAAAGAGAATCTGCCGTCAAATCACAGCTTTGTTCTTCTGTAAATACCTCAGCTACATCTTGGTTGTTAAGCATGTCTTCCATCACCACCAACACAAATGGCATCCCGGATTTCTCTACCTCGTCCTGCTCATTTTCCTCTTCACTTCATGGTCAAGCCCACTCCTCACACTCAGACGGAGAAACTCATTATAGCCACGGATTAGATCGATCGGCATGGGGGGGGGGATGCCCAGTGGAGAGGCAGCATGCATGGACCAAGCAATTTATGCCAACAATGGAACTCATCTCTACATATCCTGACTGCAAATCATTCCAGCAAACCACAGGGCTAGCTGGTGAGTGATTCCTTACTCTCCTCACACAACACAGTTATTGGTGGACATTTACTTTCATTTTAGTTTATTCCAAGCAAATTAAGGAGCAGAAATCTTAAACAGTAATTCTGTCTTTTTAAAAGAAAAGTCAGAAAGGAAATTTTATGTATTTTGTAAGGATTTTGTGTTATGCAACACATTTTTAACGCAAACATTCATTGATATTTGACCACATGCTGCGAGATATGCCTCAGAAGAAGAAAAGTCTCCAAGAAATGAGACATTTTTTCTCTTAACATACTCTCAATGTCAAAGATGTCTCCTCTGGGTTTAGCCTCTATATGCGAGCAGTCTCCTGCCATTGCCCTGCAAACTATCAAGACTAAACACAACAAGGACTGTTCTGTTGCTCTGCTGTGTCCTTCGAAGTAGCCTCATCTCCCCGCTTCTGCAATCTCAGCCTATCTTTATTTCCCAGAGGGGTAATATTACTTCCAGTACCTGGTTCCCCTGACTTAGCCCCTCAAAGTGTATGTGCACGAGCATGTCCATGCGTGCATGCCTATTATTGTGAGGGTTAATAACAGATTAAGCATCAAAGCTGTGAGCAACAAAGCATCCATAGCTTTCCATAAATTACTGTAACTTCACCTTTTGTCTCTATTTCCTCCTTATTTGTGCATCCTTATTATTATTTCTGGGTGAAAATCCATGCAAATGAGTTTGTGCCTAATCCCATCCCTGTTTAGGAGTGATAATGGTACTTTTTGCAGTTTACAGTGAGGAATTATCATCAGGCAGGTGGAGGAGTGGACATTTTGTGAAGTGAACCTGTCACTGTTATTTCAGCTTGATTAATCTTTTTGCAACAAAAAAAAATAGGAAAACCCCTGAAATTATCCAACAAATGGTGTGTCAGGGACAATAATCAGAGTAGAAAATATCCTAAAAATAGTGAAATAAAAGGTCATTACAATGTTTCTGAGTCATGAGATCCTTTTATCAGCTAAATCTCAGCTCCCGTATCGATTAATGTGTACATAAGGGAGGTGTGCTTTTGAAAACTGTGCAAATTGTGTAAGCCCTAATTAGGCCAATTAAGGATGCTAATTACATACCTGAAAAATGGCCAGCAAACAAAACAACCACACTTCCCCGAAGGCAAAGACTGGAAACAATGTGCCCCATAATCCTTTTCACCACATGGCTACTGTCCTTGGCCTGAGAAAGAGCAGCATCCCGCAGGCGAAGACATGTTCTCATCTGGACGGAAGAGATAACTGCACCACCCAGCCTCCAGACCCCCACCACTACCACCACCACCAACCTGCCTCTGCACACCATCCATCCTTTTGGCCTTCCACGTTTTCTTTCTAACGACTGTCCATCAAGCACATGCATACACACTCAGACTATAGCACAGTGCCATCACAAACCCACTGAAAAGCTGAGGCAGGAGAAGAAAGACTGGAGTTAAAATGAGTTTGGACAGCACAGAGAGAGCAAAGCTGTTCTTTTTTTTCTTTCTTCCTCTTGCTCTGGTGTTGACATTCTTTATGTATCTCTGCTGATCCAGACACTTTGAAGTCTACAGCCTTTGATTTGGACAAAGATTAGGGAATTTGATCCCCTCTCTAAAGGAAGGTCACACACGTTCTTTTTCCTTCTTTTTTTTTCATGACCATAAAAATCATTTTGACTCAAAATCAATGGGCGATTCCAGATGGGGCCTTCTCAGCTGGGAGTGAAGTGCTTTATCTCTGGGCATGATGTTGCGGCTGTGAAGAGTTTGTCAAGCATTGCACTGGCCACTGAGATGATCATATTGACTCAGTGGAGGTGACAACAAGTGGAAGGAGTGATGTCATGCTATGCTGCATGATGGCACATGTTTGCACTGCAGATATCTGTAGCAAAAACATGATCGTGTCTTTCTTGCTTTGATACAGTATATATTGATGCAGATGTATCTCAAGTATATTGTGAGAACTTCAAATAATCTGAGAACTGTACCCCTTGAAGAAGAGTCCCAGTACTCTGTTTAGAATTTGGTCATATTTTCATAAACTTTTTGTAGATTATTGTACGCAAGGTTCTGCACAACATGTCATGCTTTTGCCATGTTTTTCTAGCAAGAGATAGGTGCACCTTTGCAGATTTGTTCATCACCACTAATATCCAACCACCCATCCATTTTTTTCTGCTTATCCAGGGTCAGATTGCAGAGGCACCAGTCACTATTGTCAGCTGTATTTTTAAAGCGGTTTTCTGTCTTTTTTTTTTTTTGCAAATAAGGTTGTAATGTTGTTTAAACACACACACACACACACACACACACACACACACACACACACACACACAGTCAGTTGGATAACAGTATGACACAACACATGCTCAGTCTTACAGGTGAAGCTCCGCCCACATTCCTGCAGCAGGTTGAGCAGGTGAGGCTTCACTGTAAAACTCTCTGTTTAACCAGCTCGTCTCTGATTGGCCTATCAGAGTCTCCTACTTGATGATTGGATCAGAACCACCTGCTGTAAACACCAACATGTTCACCAGTAATTGATTATTGATCAGTCACACTCCGCTGATTCCCCCACAAGAGCTCTGATTGGTTGTCACATGATCACCTGACTGACTGAGGAGTCCAGTTTATTACCTGATGACATCATATCAGAACCACTCTCTGTAATCCGGTTCTGATTAGGCTACTGGAGCCCAGAGTTCGGGTTCGGACCAGCATGGAGGTGAAAGAACTGGATCATTAGAGATTTATTTGGTATTTATCAGTCAGTGATGGACTCAGAACAAGTTACTCTGTGGATCAAACGGTTCTGGAAGACCAGGTTCAGATTACTGGGCCAGAGACTGGACTACAGGTCAGCCAGACCAGATCAGAACCATCTGGGAACTGACTCTGCTCTCATTTAACAGAGAGAGTTTATGAGTGCAGAGACAACAACAACGCCCAGCATGTGACGACATGAACCGACAGGACGGACAGGTGTGCTGTCAGGTAAACAGCCTCACACACAAGTGAGCTGTCAGGTAAACAGCCTCACACACAGGTGAGCTGTCAGGTAAACAGCCTCACACACAGGTGAGCTGTCAGGTAAACAGCTTCACACACAGGTGAACAGATAGAACGAGAAATAAGTCGAGACAGAGTCAGGTGAACATCAGGAATCTGAGCTGACAGAGGACCAGACTGAAAGGTAAGACATCGGCAGGTCAGTGATTGTGTTGGTGGGAACGAATGAGTCTGTTCTACATGTTCAGAAACCAGATCGATTCTGGAACAACAATGTGGATCTACAGGCTGTAGGAAGGTGAATCAGAGACTTGGAAACTTGGGGATTCAGTGACTTGGTGACTGTGAGCCAGCAGATTATTTTCATCTTGATCTTTGAGTGTCTGGATTCCTGTTAGAAGCAGCTTTTACTGTCTCCTCTCACCCAGAAGACCTTTGTGGTTTGGATCAGACCTTCCTGGTTTTAGTAGGACCTTTATGGCTCTGGGCTGATCTTCTTTGTTCAGTTCATACCTTTATGGTTTGGGTCAGGACCATCATGGTTCTGGTAAGACCTTAATGGTTTAGTTCAGACCTTGGCTTGGGTCAGACCTTCATGGCTCAGTTCAGACATTCCTGGTTCTGGTCAGACCTTCAGGGTTTAGATCAGACCTTCGTGGTTCTGGTTCTCGTTTATAAAAAATGTTTTTCTACTTAAATGCTGGACTTTTGTAACCTGCAGATTTTCACTTTGACCGGATCCAGGAACTTAAACTGCTTTAAGTCTACACACCTGAAATGTCAATCCTTCCATTTTCTACACCATTTAGTCTGGTTCAGGGTTGGGCTGGAGTCTATCTCAGCAATCAGCAGGCGATATACAGGTACACCTGGATAGGTACAGCTGGACAGGTTGAAATTATAGACCTTACCTGAAATGTAGAACAGTGAAACATGTTTAGATGATCCATGTAAACCAGAACCAGAACCACAAAACCTTTACTGTTGGTCTTAGATCATAGTTCAAACCAGGATCCAGTATTACACGATGCAACAGTGTTCAGACTAATCAGGATCAGGATATGGTCCAGTTTCAGGTCTAGTTTCAGGTTAAGGATCAGGTTCATATTCATATTTATGTCCATTAGGTTCAGGTTTAAGTTCAGGTTCAGACCCAGTTTCAGGTTCATGATCAAGCTCAGGTTCACCAGGTTCAGGTTCTGGTATCTCATGCTTTTCCATATCTGCAGATGCCTCCTCCGGTCCCAAAGCCCCGGTCTCGTTATGGTAGAGACAGCTGGAGCTCCACCTCCTCCCTGGACAGGTGAGTTCACCTGTAACCATCCAGACCGTCTGTGTGAAGGTAAACAGGAAGTCAGCTGAAGGTTTGTGTTTCAGGGACATGATGAATGAATACCTGCAGCCAGCTCTCTCTAACGGAGCCCACCTGAGCACAGGTACAAACACCTCACACACATATAGATATGACACACAGGTATCACAACATGCATGCTATGTGACTGATGACATTATCATCACCTGCTGCCGTGCCAACAAGCTCAAAGCTGTCAATCACAGATGTGAAAGTCTGATGTCTCTGTGTCTGATTATCATCTGACAATCTGAGGCTGTCTCGTTTCCATAGAAACGGTCTGCAGCCATGTAACTGATCTGGATTTGAGAGACTTTCTGGTCAAACACCTTCCAGACAGAGACCAGTTTCCATCCTGAAGCTCCAAGCCGGTCTTTAGCTACTGGTGGTCTGCGGGTCAATAATACCTGGCCCGCCAGACTATGTTGATTAAAAAAAAGAACAACATGTACCCTGTTCCCCCTTTACAAGAACCTTTTTTAACCTGATACCCCGTAAAGATCCATTTATGCCCCCTTTGCATACGTAAATAGGTACGTTTCAAACACCACTGGCTTTATACTTCATGGCCCCTATGTTAACATGGTTAATAGCCAACACATCCACCAGAGAGCAGTAAAGAGTTAAATGTTCACCTCCAAGTTTTCAGACAATAACAAACAAAATAAGGCAGCACAGTAGACGGAGGTGATCTGTGCCTCCATTAAATGCACTCAGTTTCTTCACTTTTTTCGTGGGCTCCACATCACCTATACTGCTCAACACTGCCCCCCATGGTTTCTAACGGTGCTACTCCATTAGCTATTTAGGGCTTTGCATGCGCAAGGGCCCTGAAAATAGGCCAAAGTACTCGTAAAAAATGCAGAAGATGGATGAAGACGCTATATCCATCTTTAGCGACGAGCATAAATTGGCCTGTCCTCGGTTTAACTTCTACCCTGCTATACCATTATCCTGCAATATCCTGTTGCCCTGTTACCTTGCTATACCTTATTATCCTGTTATATCCTGTTTTTATGCATTTTAGTCAAAAAATCTCTGATATTTATTCAATGGACAGAGTATAACAGAATATAAAATATTCATTAGTTTCATGAAAAGATTCCTTTAAATCAGATTAAATTTGTCAGAGAGAAAACTGCGTGTTGATGGCTGGTTTCTGTTTGTCACTTTGTCTCGTTCACCTTCAAACACCTGAGATGAGTCACGGCTCATTTACAGTAAAAGTTGTAGATCCAGATTATTTTTAGCTGCCGACGTGTTTTGAGTGTGAAACCGGTTTGTTCTGTCATGCTGCTGGAGATTATCTGAGACTGGTTTGTCCTCAAACATCCTGTCTATATTAACCTCTGATGGCCCAGGCTTTCCTCCACCTGCAAAAACACCTGGAAATTGAAGACCTTCACTCCACGGATCAGAGTTTAAAGGTTTTACAGGCTTTTCATGAACAATCAGTCTGAACAGTTTTATTGTCACCAGAACCTGCTGCTGGCCAGAGGGGTGTGTTTGCTTGACTAATATATCAGCTGATTTCAGATGATGATGTCATTGTGTCTTACTCCACTGATCCAGATGCTCCTCCTCCTCCTGCTGCCTCCAACCAGGATGTCTTTCCAACCTTGTCAGGAATCACTGAAATCATCGCCACCAACATCCCGTCACTTGCCGGAGTCGCCACTGCCATTGGAGGACCCGCCCCCTCAGCTCCTTCAGCCCCCTCAGCACCACTCCCCAGAGGCAGCATGGCTAATAGCATCTCCACCCACATACCTGACTTGGCAGAAGCTACTTACACTGTGGCTAGCCCTGCTACACCTGTGCTAAAATCCTCCCTTTCTGCACCCGCACCTGCTGCAGGTGCTGCTAACTTCGATAACATTATTAGCTCGATGGCTAACATTCCCAGTTTCATGGGGATGGTTAGCAATGTAGCTAATCCTATTGTCAGCCCCTTCCCATCAGCCCCGTCCCTTTCACCTGGTGAATCATCACTGAGAGGGGACAGAGCTAGAGATGGTAACACAGGTAAGGTAATCAATCAATCAGCTGATCATGATCATATGACTTTAGGACACTATCATACATTAGCTTTTGTGTGATTCAGGAACCAAACATACTGAATGTATTAACCAGGCAGAGTCTGATGGTTCACCTCAAGTTCTGGTGTGGTTACCTGTGTAATCTGCATTCATCCATCCTGTTCAGACTGTACCTGATTAAAGTGTTGACTGTTAAACTTCAGTTATCATGAAAACTCCTCCAGACTGCTCTTTGTGCCAGTTGGTTGATCTAGTTTTAGATGACTGACGTTTATGCTGACTGACAGTCCAGTTATAGTCCATAATAAAGTCAAGTTACAGTTCAGTTTACAGTCCAGTTTAAAGTGAAGTTATAGTTCAGTTTACAGTCCAGTTTACAATCCTGGTTACAGTCTAGTTACAGTGATTTTTCTGCCAAAGTAAATAAGTAAAATTATTTTATTCATCACTAACTGAAATGGACAGAAACGCTTCTCTAAATAAAACTTTATTTGAATACATGAAATGATATCGGCTGTCTCTCTGAGTCCAGATGTTAGCGCGCTCTCTCAGCTGGTGACATCATCTTTAGACTCGGCTGCAGGAGTCAAGCTACCACCTGTAGAGACTGCTGCAGAGTACACAGAGGAAGGTACTGAATGGTCTTTTCTGCTGACATTAATCCTTCTTTCATTATTCTGATCCTGGTTTGTATGTTCTGGTTCCAGTTTTATGTCCGTCTTCTCATACCCCTAAAGAGGAGGACCCATATGTCACTGTATTAGCCTGCTGGATGAGCCAAGAGGAAGAGTCATCCAATGAGGAGGATGATACAGGAGGTAGCCCTGCCCTATCTGGTTCTGAGGGACCAATGGAGGGAGATACTGGTTCTGAGCAGACCGGAACTACCAACGGGTGGGTTCAATATGTAAAACCACAGAAGCTGTTTCTAAAGATGAAACTTACTGTGTGTTATTTATTTTTTATTTTGCAGTGTGCGGTTAAATCAGCCTGAACGTTTGATCCCCACTCGACCAGCCCCACCCCCTCCTAATCGAGTGAACCAATCAGAAAAACCCGTAAAACAGAAGACCCCAAGGTAAATGCAGATGACCTTTCAGCCAAGGTCAATGATCTGTTTATGGTTCACAACTGTGTGGTTCTGATTCCAGATTTCAGTTTGATTTCTACAGTTATGATCAATAAAAACACTCCGATGTTCATGGGACTGACCAAAGACCTCAAGGAAATAAAAACTGGACACTGGGCCTTTACAGAGTCAGTAAATAAAGTGATAACAGAGATGAAAGAAGACCGAGCTCTAAACCTGTCAGTCCAGATGAGACAGATGTGTTTTAGATACTTTCACTAAAACATTGTCCTGATAATTTAAAACAACATTCTTTCAATGATACAGGTTTAGTGAGGATGCTGAGGAATTGGTCCTTTTGGGTGGTGATGAGGTGATGGTCCTGTAGGTCAATGTTGAGGTGACCGTCCTGTAGGTCAATGTTGAGGTGATGGTCTCGTAGGTCCAAGTTAAGGTGACCGTCCTGTAGGTCAATGTTGAGGTGATGGTCTCGTAGGTCCAAGTTAAGGTGATGGTCCTGTAGGTCAGTGTCAAGGGGATGGTGTTGTAGGTCAATATTGAGGGAAGGAACATCATAACGCTACACATCCACAAACTGCAAAATGTAAATAACCAATAGGGGGCAGTGTTGGGACCAGTTTTGCCAGATGTAAAGCCACAAAGCAGAGTCTCTTAATCTCAATCTTTTATCCAGATCAAATGAAGGTTAGGAGAGTGATGTCAAAGTTCTTTCTCTCTGAGTTCTTAAAGTTCTCATAATCCAAATACTGTGAAGGAGTGCCATCCGGTCCAAGAGTACCCTGCCCTTACGGCTGCTGGAACAGACTCCATGAATGGATGGATGGATATCTAAGACTTCAGAGACTTATTGACCTCAGTGAGGACATTAAGGATGTGTTTCCTCTGCAGGGCGGCCACCATCCGAGTTTCCAGGAAGAAGGGGAGCGGTGGGAGCTCTGCTCCTCAAAGTGCTGTGGTTCGAAACAGTTGGCTGGATGTCTGGAAGGGCTTTAGGTAACAAACTTCATCAGAGGAAACCTTGAAAAAGTCTGGGTTCTCTGTGTCAGAGACATCTGGGCGACATCATGTATGAAGATGACCTTCATCTCAGAGATGGATGGATGGATGATAAACAAGTTTTCTGTCTTTCTAAATAGATACAGTGTTTTATGGGCGACACTGGATGGACAGTTGATGCATCTGTGGAAAAAACGCACAGTACGTGGACATGTCTCACCTGTCTCTCTTTCTCACCTGTCTCTCTGTCTAGCCCGTCTCTCTCTGTCTTACCTATCACTGTCTCACCTGTCTCTCTGTCTCACCTATCACTCTGTATCACCTGTCTCTCTGACCTGAGTAATGGGTGTGTCTGTTTGTCCACCAGGACCGGTTCAGTGAAGTCTTATTTCATGTCTCCAGTATAACCAATGTGAGGACCCAGGACAAAGGCCGGTTCTCCATCTTCTTCAGGAAGAAACATTATGACTTCATGGCTCTTAACACTGGTAAGAAACTAGCTTCTAATAGACCCTGGACCATATCTGAACCGTGTTTAGGTTTCAGCTCATGAGTTCTGGAGTTTAACAGAAGTCTTAGACAGAAGTCATGTTTTCGTGAGGAACATTTCCCTGGATGTCTCATGTGTCTCCTTCATGGTTGTCCCCTCAGAGGTTCAGGAAGGTTGGGTCACATCTCTGCTGGCAGCTAGAGGCCAGCCAAGCCCCGCCCCCCCAGAGTTGCATGGACAAATCACCATCAAGGATACACGAAGCCGCGCCTACGCTGCAGTGTGGGGTCATGATCTGTGGATTTATCCTAACAAAGACAGCTTCCAGCTGGGCGTGGCATCCTTCTCCGTCCCTCTGAATGTGGCCACAGTGAAGTCCATAGGAAAACACTCGTTTAGCCTCATCACTCCATACAAGACCTTCAAGTATGCACCTGTTTCTGGCTACCTGTGTGCATGATCACATGATGCCATTCTTACATTCTTCTCCCCAACCCTCTGCAGCCTGTCCGTCGATTCATCAAAGGATCTGTCCGTCTGGTTGGACAGCTTGTCCTCAACCATTCGCAATGCTCTGTCCTGCAGCCAGGTGACGCTGCGTCTCTGGGAAAACCCATACAACAAGGTTTGTGGCGACTGCAGTGCAGCCAATCCTGAATGGGCATCGGTCAACCTGCTGCTGGTCATCTGTCAGAACTGCGCAGGTATGACATTGTCATTTACACTTTCCAGTTTTTATCTCAGCACCAGTTGACGTGATTTAGAAAGTTTAAAAAGAGGAATAAAAACTTCCAGTTTTCCAGGAAATTTTTCAAAATATTTACAGAAAAATTCCCAGATTATTCCAGCTGTTTGTCTCGTACATGACTAATGGGGCCAGAAATCTTTCCAATGACGTTCAGCTCTTTCAGAGGCTGTTGTTTCTGCACAAGAAGCATCTGTTCCGTCTTAAAAAAGGGCTTCTTACAGTTTTTACATGATCATATAATCATGATCTACAGCCATCACTTTATCAGCGCCACCTGTTCAACTTCCTGTTAACGCAGATATCTAACCAGCCAATCACAGGGCAGCATGTAGTCATGTAGACATGGTGAAGACGAGTTGGTGAAGTTCAAACCAATCATCAGAATGAGGAAGAATGGGGATTTAAGTGACTTTAAACGTGGCATGGTTGTTGGTCTGAAAATTTACTGGGAAGGAAGACCAAGTTAATGAGGACGACCCCGTACAAGAGGAAGGTCCCGCTGAAGAGGATGAGCTGGTACTAGAAGATACAGTTTGGAGAATTTCTCGGTTTAACTGACATGAACAGAAAACATCTGCTGACTTTAACTTCATGAATTTTGTCCCAAAACCAAAAGTCACATCATTCCTTTTTGACATGTTTTGGTTTATAGGGTGTCACTTTTTAGGGTGTCACTTTTATGACTCGGTCCTGTTGATACTACGGACCTGATTCTCTGGATGGTGTCTGGACCTGGTCTCTGGATTTGGTCTCTGGACCTGGTCTTTCCTTGGTGTTTCTGTGTGTAAATGACTGAAACCTGAATGTTATGTCTTCTTGTCTGTTCTCAGGTCAACATCGAGCTCTGGGCAGCAAGCTGTCCAAGGTCCGTAGTCTGAAGATGGACAACAAAATCTGGACCGAACCACTCTTACAGGTGAGGATGAGGCTCCAGGCTGCTGCTGATTGGTTGATGCATGTCAGCCGACTATCTTCTAAATTCCTTCCCAGCTCTGAAAAAGTTCCTGTGGTTGTAGATTAAAAGGTGCCTGTTCAAAGAGTAAGCAGGTCTAAATAACCAAGGACCTGAGGGGGTCTGCAAAGAATAAGAGAACAAGTAAATCTCCTGGTGAAGGTTTGAATCCAAGTAGAAAAGTAAAACATTTACTGACCGGGCTGGGTCTCCCTTGTGTCATAACCCGGCTCATGGCTATAACAAAATTACACCAAACAACAGATAAGGCTGATTATGATAATTTATTAACGAAAGATGAACCAAAACTAAGGCAAAATAAGATAACCATGAAGTGTGGCTGTCTGCAAAATCAGAAGTGTAGGTGTGCACATGGTTGTGAGTAGAATGTAATGAGTGCGGTGATATATGGTGTAAAGCTAAACTAAAATTAAAGCAAAAGCAAGGTGCAGCGGGCACAAGTGCGGCCTGGGAGCAGAGTGAGGAAAAGAGAGGGCTGAGGCTGGCCGTAGGCGGGTCTTTTATACTCGCTGTGCGTCGGGCCCTTGACGCACGCACGCACAGCCAGGTACACTCCAGCTTCACCTGCACACACATAATTAAAGAACACGGCCAGAAAGCAGAAGGGGCCGTGACACTTGTAAATGAATCAGTTTTTCTCCTGAGAAGTCAGCTGTGCAGAGAAGCTTAAAGAAAAACAGAAAGGCTCCCAAAGCCCCCAAACCCCTCAGATCCTAACAGGTAGAGCCCAAAACCCAGAAAAGCTATAGATGCTAACAGAGGGGCCATGGAACAGGAGCCCAAGGGGGCCGGGGAATCCTGGCAGAAGCCCCAGTTGACACTAAAGAAGACCAGACCCCTTGGAAAACGAGTCAGTGTTTAGAGAAATGCCTCCAGGCGAGTATCCTGTAGACCAAATTGTGCTCAGAACACACCACTTCCCATGCCCACCATGGTGTGTCCATATAAACCCCAGACACTGCTGGACCAACTCCACCTTCTGATGTGCCCAGGAAACAGGAAACAAGGGTTTCGTGTTTGCGAGCCACCACCGGCTACAATAGGAGGGACCTCCCTTCCACCACATCACCCCAAAATGCTACACGTGGGGGTGAGAACAGGGGATGCTCAATATCCAGGTGATCAGGTACACCTGATGCTGTAATTATATCTGATACGTCCTTATTTAAACCCCACCGTCATCAAAAGGCTAACTTCCCTGTCTAACCTTTCACCCTGTCATCTCCTCAGCTGTTTGTTATCTATGGCAACAGACTGGCCAATCAGGTGTGGGCTCCAGCTGTGCCGGCTACTGAGCAGCTGCGTCCAGAGTCGACAGATGAGGAGAGGTCAAAGTTCATCCAGAACAAATACAGCAGAGGGCGCTACAGACGAGTCCACCCCCTGACTTCCAGCCGTTCTATGATGGATCAGGTCTGACAGAGTTCTGCTGATCCAAATGAAACCTTCTTCCAGAGTTCTGCTGATCCAAACGTAGACTTTCATCACTCTGACGACTCTGTTCAGTCATGGAAACAGTTCTGATCCAGTGTAGTAAAAATTTATTCAGTGAATGTTCTGACTTAAACCAATTCACACACCAGAACCAAGTGGAATTTCCTCGAAAGTTTTTACTACAAATGACTCGTAAATTCTGAACAGAACAGAATAAATGCTCTGACTAGAACACACCCAAATCAAATGTTCCGACAGGAACTGAATTAAACCAGTTCTGACTTTAACTGTGTCTTAAACCTTCTAACTAGAATCAGAACAGAATGAAACTTTCTGACTAGAACCAGCTCAACCCATTTATAACTGGTATGATTCAACTGTTTGAGTAGAATCGATTTGAACCTTCTGACTAGAACTGATTCCAACGTTCTGATCAGTTCTGAACTGAACCATTTTTGACTGGAAATTACTAAATCCTTCTGACTAGAACTGACTTGAACATTCTGACTAGAAGCAACTCGAACATTCTGTCTAGAAGCAAATCGAACATTCTGACAAGACCTGAATTGTACAAGTACAAGTGGAACTCGAAACTTGAATGATCTCCCTAGAACAGATTCAAATGTTCTGACTGGAACAGACTCGAAGGTTCTGACTGGAACAGATTCGAAGGTTCTGACTTGAACAGATTTGAATGTTCTGACTGGAACAGACTCAAATGTTCAGACTCGAATTTTCTTACTGGAACAGATTAGAATGTTCTGACTGGAACAGACTCGAAAGTTCTGACTCAAACAGATTCGAATGCTCTGACTGGAACAGACTTGAAGGTTCTGACTGTAACCGATTCAGTTCTAGTAAAATCCAGAATTTCTTCAAAATTATTTGAGACAAATCAGCAGTCAGTGAACATCCTCAAAGTGTTTGAACTGATGAAGATGATTATTGTGATGATGATGATGATGATGATGATGACGGTGTGTTTTAGAGGTTGTGTCAGGTGGTCTGCAGTAGCGATGTAGAGGAGACCATGTCTCTGATCTGCTCTGGAGCAAAGGTCCGTGTCTGTCCCACTTTGATCTTTTTTATGATTTCCGTCTTTAATGATTGACCAGTCCTTCACCTGGCGGCTGTCACCTGTCCGCAGGTGTGTCCCTCCGACCCACAGAACCCTTCCCCCATCCTGCTGGCTGAGAGAGCCAATCAGGCGCTGCAGACCGAGCTGCTGCGGCTCAATGAGTACACAGGTAACATACACACACAGGTAAAACACACACACACAGGTACTAATAGTAATTCTAATACCTTCTATTTAGAAGTGCCTCAAGGACACTTTACATTTAAAAATAAAACTATAAAGAATAAAATCAACATGCAAAACACAGTAAGTGTAGAGAAAACTATTTAAAAAAAAAGGGATGGGTGGCAGTGTGTCTGTGATTTAGTCTTAAACAGATGAGTTTGGTTTAGAAGACAGGAAGCGGATCGGAGGTCCGGATATCTGATGGCAGGAAGATCCAGAGCTGAGGAACAGAGCAGCTGAAGGCCCCCCATGATGCTGACGTGGGCAGGGAACACAGTGCAGTGGATGAATGATCTGAGCGAACCGGATGAGATGATTATGTGGAGGTCAAGCAGATATGGAGGGGTGACGTTATAGATGGCCTTGAAGGTATAGAGGAGAAGAACTGGAGGGAACACCTGGAGCGTTGCTGTAGGACGGGGTGATAAGGTGATAAGATGGGGTCTTACTGATGATGCAGCAGCTGAGCTCTGAAAAAGTTGGAGCTTATGGACTTTTGAGGAAGACCAAAGAGGAAAGAGTTGGATGAATCAATATAGGAAGTGACGAGACCGTGACAGTGGCTTTGAAGGTGGAAACATGCAGACCAGGTAATGACTGTGTAGTGTCGAGGATGTGTGCCAGACTCCTAACCTGAGGGGAAGGGAGAGGTGTCAACGGTCAGAAGAAACTGTTAACTTTCACCTGCTTTTGTCACTCTGATCCTTTTCAGAGATCCCGCCACACCAGCCCCTGTCAGCAAAAAGGAGACTTGACTCTGCCCCTTCAGGTATGCCTCTAACTCACATGTAACAGGCTGTTTAATGGTTTAAAAAAATTAAAATAATTAGCAGTTGATTGATGAGATAAATTATTGGTTTCTGGTAAATTACTATGTTTAATAGAAATGAGCTCAATATGACCTACACCTCATTTACATATAACCTACACATCACCTAAACATCAGCTACACATCACCTACACATCATCTACACATTATCTACATATCACCTACACATCATCTACACATCACCTACACATCACCTACACATCATCTACACATCACCCACACATCATCTACACATCTCCTACTCATCATCTACACATCACTTACACATCACCTACACATCATCTACACATCACCTACACAACATCTACACATCACCTACACATCACCTACACATCACTTACACATCACCTACACATCACCTACACATCACCTACACTTCATCTACACATCACCTACACATCACCTAAACATCACCTGCACATCACCTACACATCACCTACACATCATCTACACATCACCTACACATCATCTACACATCACCAAAATATCACCTACACATCACCTACTCATCACATACACATCTTCTACACATCACCTACACATCACCTACACATCATCTACACATCACCTACACATCACCTACACATCACGTACACATCTTCTACACATCACCTACACATCGCCTAAACATCACCTAAACATCACCTACACTTCATCAACACATCACCTACACATCACCTAAACATCACTTACACATCACATACACATCTTCTACACATAACCTACACATCACCTACACATCTCCTACTCATCATCTACACATCACGTATGCATCTTCTACACATCACCTAAACATCACCTACACATCACCTACACATCACCTACACATCATCTACACATCATCTACACATCACCTACACATCATCTTCACATCACCTAAACATCACCTACACATCACCTACACATCATCTACACATCACCTACACATCATCTACACATCACCTAAACATCACCTACACATCACCTACTCATCACATACACATCTTCTACACATCACCTACACATCATCTACACATCGCCAAAACATCACCTAAACATCACCTACACTTCATCTACACATCAGCTACACATCACCTAAACATCACCTACACATCACGTACACATCTTCTACACATCACCTACACATCATCTACACATCCCCTACACATTACCTACACATCAGGTACGCATCTTCTACACATCACCTACACATCACCTACACATCATCTACACATCACCTACACATCATCTACACATCATCTACACATCGCCTAAACATCACCTAAACGTCACCTAAACATCACCTACACAACATCTACACATCACCTAAACATCATCTACACATCACCTACACATCATCTACACATCACCTAAACATCACTTACACATCACCTACACATCATCTACACATCATCTACACATCATCTACACATCACCTACACATCATCTACACATCGCCTAAACATCACCTACACATCACCTACACATCACCTACACATCACCTACACATCATCTACACATCACCTACACATCACCTACACATCACCTACACATCATCTACACATCACCTACACGTCAGCTGAACATGACCTTTGACCCAGCGTAAGAGAAAATTTTATCATTATTTTAATATTATTGATTTTCTTGATTGATTATCTAGTTTTGGTCTTCTTATGCATTGTTTGTGTTTTCCTTTTAAACGGTTTGTGTATTGTTAGTGTTTGACACTTTGGTCACTACTTACTGATTTTAACGTGCTTTATAAATAAAGTTGGCTTAGCTTATACAAGCTGAACGTAAACATTAACCAATCAGATTCACATATCCTGAAATTATCACTGTGTGTGTGTGTGTTTGTGTGTGTTTGTGTATTTGTGTGTGTGTATGTGTTTGTGCCTGTTACCTGTGCATACAGGTGAGGAAGAGGACGAGGAACTTCATGGTAAACTGGAGGAAGATCGTTTTCTCTTCTCGTTGGAAAATGACTCTGCAGCCTGCGACGTCCTTGACCTGCGAGAAGTTCTGTCGGTCTTCCTCAAAGATGGGTAAGTTAGTAAGACTAAAACTATACCAGAAACTGAAACCTGAGTGATCAATGGATTTTATCATTGATGAACAAATAGCTGAAAATTATTTAGAAAATTACCAACTGAACAAACTTTATAACCCGGAAACTAACTAACCAATAAAACCCACCATTCATCAACTAAATAACTAAATAACCAAACAGACAAACAAACAAACGAACAGGCAGCCAGTTAAACCAATCAACCAATTAACCAACCAACCAATAAACGGCTGATCAACCAACCAATTAAACCAGTTGATCAATTAAGCCTATGACCAAAGCAACGAATCAACCAGCCAACCAACCCATCAGGTTTTATTTCTGCATCATTTTCAGACCATCTGAAGGGCCAGGACAAAAGTTCATAAGAAAGGCTCTAAAAAACCTAAATAGGTTGTAGATAAAGAGTAAAATCTGCCTGTCGGACCTCAAACATTGATCAGATAAAGTAAACAAACGTTTCCTGAAGTCCTGGACAGAAAAAGAGAAAAGTCAGATGGAGAGAAGTTGGGATGAAAACCTGAAACAAATTTAGTTGGGATTTATTAAACTTCACATATTATGGGTGACAGTAAATAAATCTGAAATCTCCAGCATTTTCATTTCCATGGTAACAATCCATACATGTCCTTCCTGAACCGATGATGCCTAAGCCCCTCCTCTCCCTTAACCTGCCTGCTGAAGCTCCGCCCACAGCTGCTACGGTGTTCAGGATGCAAATGCTACTGAGCATGCTCCATGTCCCCCCAGTTTATTGCCACCTACAGGCCTGTCAGATAAACAGAGTTTTCAGTGGTTTAAATGGATTTTGGAGACGGATCTTTTTTTAAAAGATAGAACCAGTTCTACATGGCCTCCATCGGGCTCATGATGGGATCATTCTCTATTTAGTTCCTTCTCTTTTCTGCAGAGACATTCATCAGTTTGAGATGGTGACGCTGAGCGATCAGCTGTTCTGTGATGCTGACGACAAAGAGACACTGCTTAATCACCTGGTCCACATCCTGAAGGTAAATGTTCTGGTTTAAGTCCTAGGGCTTGGTTCTGGTTTTAGTTTGGTTATTTAGTTCAGAAACTTCCAACAGATCCAACCGATATCACTGCCGATCAGGTCTCTAATCACACTCTTTGTTTCCAGGTGATTCTTCCTAAGGGCGTGTCTTATGCGGAAGTGGGCGGGGCTTCAGCTGTCAGTAAAGTGTGTGTGGTTGAAGTGGGAGGATCCTCGAATCAGTCAGACGCCTGGTTGTTACTGTGGGAGGATGGAATCAGCGTTCATCCTGTGAACAGACACTCACAGCAGCCTCTAAGGATCGAACTGAGCGCACTCAGTCACCATGGTAAGACTTTCTTTTCTCATCTACACCCTGTTACAGGTGGTAAAATGAACATCAGCTTCACAGTCCGAATTTAGGCAGAATAAACATCCAATAAGGAGGGATAAAGATAAAGAAAGAAATATGGTCTTGATGTTCATTCAGATGATGGTTTTTTTTTATGCAGATGACATCCAGCTGTGTTCGGGTGGTCTGTTGATATGATAATGAGGTCATAATGAGGCAATAACAAACATTCTGCTGAGTCACAAAAACACGTTTTCGCTGTATTAACACATAACTGAAAAAAATGCATTACATCCAAAGTGATGACAAACCAGAACCAGTCTGAATTTATTTCCTCCTTCAGAAATGGATCCATCAGAAAACATCATCACCATGGTAACCACAGACAGGTGAGTGTAAGGACATTTTTCAGGCTTGCTGCTGCCTGATTGGCTGAGCCTTCACTAGATAAAATCCTGTCACTTCTTTCATCAGGACTGTGTCACTTCGCTTTGAAGAGCAGCGCAGCTGTAACACCTGGTTCAGCCACCTGCAGAAAGCTCTTACCAATCACAGCCCAGCTTTACAGCGACCTCCAGCAGCCAATCAAAGCTCTTCTCGTCAGTCTTTATACCCGGTGATCGATGCAGGGTTCAGAGGTTCTGTACCGCCGGCCATCGAACGCTGCATCTCCCACATAACCACCTACGGTGAGTTAAATCATTGAAACTACTGGACAGAGGATCAGGGGGTTCAGAGGGGTCCGATAGCTGAAGGTTCTTCATCCTGAAGCCAAACGGGGAGCCATTTCTGCAGAGGGTGGTCCGATAGGTGAAGGTTTTGCCTTCCATTCTACTTTTAGAACCTCTAAGAACCTCCAGCAAACCTGCAGTCTGAGTGAAGCTCTGATGGAAAAATCTGGAACTTAGACGAGAAGATTAAACTGGAGAGATGTGGAATGGATGGATGGATGGATGGATGGATGGATGGATGGATGGATGATGGATGGATGGATGGATGGATGGATGGATGGAT
>JBAFTC010000017.1:31472321-31482628 GCA_037177435.1 Melanotaenia nigrans
AGGGGTTGGACACTTTTTCCCCCCAAGACGCTTTTCCGATTTGCTGGAAAAGAAAAGTTAAAAAAAAAAAAAAAAAAAAAAAAAAAACATCTGCATTAAAATCACACATTACGAAAAAGTAAGTATATTCACTTTATTCAATAAAAGCACCAATAAAAGCGAGTTTTTCAGGATAATCATTTTCATTTCCAGGACATTTACATTAAACAATGACAAAAACGTTATTATAAGCAACTTTAATAGCTACACAACAATCGACCCCCAATCTGATCGTACTGAGTTTATTGTCATGTTTTTATGCCACAGAGATTCTACCATGCACTATCCCCTGACTCACATCCGTCGTAGACTCTCCTTCCCCGTCAAAGTCACAATTTACAGAGTTAAGACTAGGGCTGCTCCATTATGGGAAAAATCATAAACACGGTAATTTTAAATGAGTTATATCGACTCTGTACGGAATCCAACTTCAGGCATGTAACTTTGCGGCCAAGTTTATCTTGTAAATATTTTGCCAGCGTCTAGCTCGGGTGTAACCTTTGCTGCAAAAATACTCACTGTCTTGGTCCACTCGGTCCGAATATTGCTACTAGGGCCAGTTCCGTCATTACTGCTTTTCCTGTCCCGCTGAGGAAGCCTGGGTTTGGATCTCTCGGGCACCGAGACAGCCAGTAGCCGGTGTCTCCTCTGCTCAGCTACTGTGCTCCAGGTAGACTGTGTAGCTGCCGCCATACTTTCCACAAGCAACTCATCGCTGGTCGGCTCGCTGCTGCAGTACCGAAGTACCACGCATGTCCTCTTCGTCTTTTTCTTTGTCATTATTTTGGCTTGTGTTTAATCACACTTAAATGCCGGTTTAGCTCTATTGCTGCAAAAAGATCAGTTGACACTTTCACCTGCACTTTCATGCCCTGCTTAACAGCAGATATGTCTGCACTTAGACCCACAAGCTGAGAAAGTAAACATGAGATGTCAATGCTGTTAAAGGACATAGTTCATCAAGATGATGTGACACAAAATGAGGGATTTTATCCCCAAGCTCATTTAGTAGTCCAAGGCAGCTTATAAAATTATTCTTATCTTTTTGCTCCCCTCTGTGGTGGATTAAGTGCTGCGTAGATCCAGGACAAAGTCCACACAATCCACTCGGACGAGAAGTGGTTTGTGGCCAGTAACACCAAATCATCCTTCATTTTAATAACTAAAAAGTTTAAAAACTCATCCTCCACAACCATCTTGCCATCAGTAGCAGTGTATGTCTCAGGCTTTGATCTCACCAGAGAGACAGCAGACTGTCGACATGCCTGCTTCTCTCTACCACCCGCAATCTTGTGTTCCTTACCATGAGCTGTTGAGCAGGTTGCTGATGGTCATGGCTAGTTGTAATGTTGGTGAGAGAGTTCTTGAATGGCTCATTAAACATGTCACTGAAGTTGGGCGCAAATCTCCTATGTCCAAATAAGTTATTTTTCAAGAAATGAATAAAACTGTATGGTTTTTATAATAACTGGATATAATGTCATCAAACTTGGTATTGTGCTTTACGTTTGGTTAAATATTTATAAAACTGCAAACATGAAGGGTGACCAATAGTACTGATTTATGAAGGGAAAAAACATTTTGGACATAGGAGGTTTGTGCCCAAGAACAACGATGTGTAATAAAGGTTTTTGTGTTAATGTCTTGTAAAACTCCACTGGTTTCCCTTCAGGATCAGGTGCCTTTCTATTATTTTTGCTTTCTGAAGCCCCAGTAAAATCATCTACAGTTACCGTCCTGTTAAATTCATTGTATCACCATGTCTCCTCTAAAGACCTGCAGATAAAAACCTTGTATAATGAAAACTGCTGTGACATAAATTAGTAGCAAACTTTGGTTTATTACATTCTTACATTTTTCTGCAGGAAGGATTGAGGAAGAAAGACGAGAGAAAGAAAAACGGGAGCGGGAGAGACGCCGGAGAGAAGAAGAGGAGAAGAGGCGTCAACAAGAGGAGCAACGCCGGAGAGAAGAAGAGAAGAAGAGGCGTCAACAAGAGGAGCAACGCCGGAGAGAAGAAGAGGAGAAGAGGCGTCAACAAGAGGAGCAACGCCGGAGAAAAGAAGAGAAGAAGAGGCGTCAACAAGAGGAGCAACGCCGGAGAGAAGAAGAGGAGAAGAGGCGCCAGGAGGAGCTTGAGCGAACAAGGAGGATACAACAGAGGATTGAAGAGGAGAAATGGAAGAGACGTCAACAAGCGGAGCAACACCGAAGAGAAGAAGAGGACAAGAAGAGACGTGAAGAGGAGCGACACCAAAGAGACGAGGAGTTGAGGCGTCAGGAGGAGCTAGAGCTACAACTATTAATCGAACAACAGATTGAGGAGGAGAAACAGGAGCGGGAGAGATGTGAAGAAGAGGAGCAACACCAGAGAGACGAGGAGTTGAGGCGTCAGGAGGAGCTTGACCTACAACTATGGATTGAACAACAGATTGAGGAGGAGAAACAGGAGCGGGAGAGACATGAAGAAGAGGAGCGACACCAGAGAGACGAGGAGTTGAGGTGTCAGGAGGAGCTTGAGCTGCAACTATGGATCGAACAACAGATTGAGGAGGAGAAACAGGAGCGGGAGAGACGTCAACATGAGGAGCGACGCCAGAGAGAAGAAGAGGAGAAAAGGCGTCAGGCAGAGCTCGAGCAAAGGAGGAGGATCCAGGAGCAGATGGAAAAGGAGAATGAAGCCTCCAGGAAGAAACTCTCTCGAGCACAGTGGAGTTTTCAGGAGGAGCAAAACCTAAAGGAACGAGTGTTTCAGCAGCAACAGACTCAGGTTCTACACCAGATGGTGGAAGATCATGCAGCTCACATAGAGAGAGACGAGGTAGGTCTAACCCTGGAGATCTGACAGGTTAACGATGCTGACTTCTAGATTAAAGTCATTTATTAAAAACAGAGTTTGGGCTTCCTATTTCTGAGGTTCATTGAATGCAGCATGATGTAAAACTGGGTGGAGATAAAGTTGGAGGCTGGATAAACTCTGAACGGGTATAGAGATGTAACAGGACTGGCCATGGAAACTAAAAGTCTGTTTAGATGGGGAAAAGTCAGACTGAAACCCCGAACACTCCCAACACAATCAGAATTTTACAAGGATTAAAATTCAGAGAAATTGCAGGTATTTGGACCTGTCCTTCAACATGGCTGTCGTCATGGTTTCAGACTGAGCAAAACACGAGGTGAGATTCAGAGTATGAGGAGAGTATGAAGCCAATGTTATTCTTCCGTGCTTCATAGAATATGACACATTTCATGTCATGAAACTGTCACAAAGAACTTTGTTCCTCAACAGGAGACCCTTCAGATACCAGCATATGCTCTCCTATATACTGAAAACAGATTCCTTAAACCCTTTTCATACGTTGTCATGTAGATTTGTTTGCTCTTGGTTTGGAGATTGTCCTCAGGTTTCTAGGACTGTTGTCATAGTTTAAGTTCATATTGGCTTTACCATGTTTATTACTCATCTTTTATGATAAGCATTTGAGCATTTGATTGGGTCAGTGTTTCCTTTTGGACGTCCTGTGTACAGCTCCTCTGGTTCAGTAGAAAATACAAGCAAGTTAGTTAAAATGAATTTTTGTTCTAACCAATTTCTTGCTTTGAGTCCTGAATCTGCATCCTTCGCCTTCAGCCATGTCCGGTGACATGTGCCACCTTTAAAGTTGCATTAATGGAATCATTTAGACCCACATTGTCTTTAAGATCCATGATATACAAAACGGGATCTGTAAGTGTTGCTGGAGTGTGAATGTGCAAAGTCGACTCCAGAGGACAGATGTAGACTCATGGAAGAGCTTTACTTGCTAAACATCCTGAATTAGTGAAGTGCAAACATTGACAAAAATTCAGTTTAACTTTTCATCCAAACCTTTTCTTCAGTTTTAACTGACTGGTTGGGGTTCAGGTAATTATTCTTTGTGTGACTTAAGCCTTTGGAGAGAAATCTAAATAAAGGGCAAAGAAATTATTGCATAAACAGAACACTTGTTTAAAGTTAATGTCAGTCTGTGGAACTGATACTGATGGTATCCTTTTCTCTTTTTTATTGAAGCTGGCTGATGTGCATCAGAAATTTGAAGAACTTCTGTCAAAGTACCAAATTAAAGAGAATGGACCTGATAAAACAGAGCTGGAAGACAGAATGAAGACTCTCCAAAATGAGCTAACATTAGATTATTTTAGAGAGCACTCTGACCCTATTTGGTCGCTGTGGGCTTTGGACCAGGCAACTGGATATGTGGACCTGTCTCTGACTGACAAGTTCAGTGTTCTGGAGGCAGTGGTAAAGGTTACCATGGAAGGTGACCTGGATTTAGAGGATGTCCCTACATCTGGACATGACAAGAAGATTGAATTCCTTCTCAGTTTGCAAGATCAACTCCATGTTGCTAATCCAACTCTGGCCAGAAAGGTTTTAATCCATGTTCTTGGTATGACTTCACAGTTGTCCCAGGTAGGTAAGGAGATCCTCAGTCAAATACTGTTCAGCAACATCTGGACACCTAAAGAAATCAAGCTTTTCCTTGGAAGGACTGTAGGCATGGATCAGGAAACAGTTACACAGATCCTCCACAAAGTGTGCACCTACAGGCTGAGCTGCCTTCCAGTTCTCTTTGCAGTGGATGACGAAGATCCCATAGAGTTTATTCAAGGCTGCATAACAGACGAGGTGGACAAAGATGTTGACACTATCTTGAGAGAAATGCAGAACAAGAACTTTCCAGATGACATCCTGTCACAACTGGAAGATATTCTGCGATATGTTGAAGAAGAGTTGGCCAAGTATAGAAGAGTGGACATTAATGAAAAAACAGTGAAGGAAGGGAAAAAACAGATAGTTGCACTTGATTTAGCCAACCCTGACCCTGATACTCTGAAGAAAGTCCTGATTGTGCTGTCTATAGCTGTGAAGAAATGCAGCACATTCGTCACTGCAAGCGGTGAAGAAGTACAAGGCTACTTTCCCAGATTGACTCAGCTTGCATCCTTGCTTTTACTGCTGCTGCCACAGATCCAGGACAAAAGAGGTTGTCTCTTGGAAATTGGAACTGGAGAAGGAAAGACTTGCATTTTAGCCATGTTTGCCATGATCCAGGCAATGCATGGTACAGCAGTGGATATTGTGACAAGCTCCCCTTTACTTGCAATTCGTGATCAAGAAGAGTGGAAAAAACTCTACGACCTGGTAGACGTAACATCGTCCGCTGTACCTCCACAGCATCAAGACAAAAGCTCTTTTGAGGATCAGGACAAACGACTTGAGGAAGCATACAAGAAGCAGATAGTTTATAGTACCGTCAGTACCTTTGCAGCAGATATACTGAAGCAGGAGTTTGAGAAGAAAACTACTCGAGGACAGAGGAAGTTTGAGTGTGTGATAGTGGACGAGGTGGACTACATGACGCTGGACAGCGGAGTTCAAGTGACCTTCCTGTCACACCAAACCAGCAGCTTGAGGCACGTGGAACAAGTCCTGGCAAGCATCTGGGCCATGGTGTCCGCCTGCCGTCCAATAGAGATGTTTGAAACAGGGGAGATCCTGTGGGCAACCAGGATCCAGCACTTTCACAAGACAGTGAAACAAGTTGTGATTGGTACAGAATCAGAGGATTTTTCAGAAAACGATCTACTGCTTCTGGGTGCAAAGTTGGGGTTTTATTCACAGGAGGACATAGATGGACTGAATGAAGCAGTGAGTGAAACAGATCCAGAGAAGGACAGCTACGAGGGGAATGCCATGGAAGGCATCATGGCCAGGGTTGGACCTGAAGAGCAGTTTAAGTTGCTTAGAGAAGTTGAGACAACCGTTGGCAACAGTGTAGATTGTTACTCACTCGTCAACAACAAAGCCAAACTGTTCAGAGACGACAGCTCTCACAGAGATCCAGATATCAGCATGCTTCTACTACAGAATGGACGGGCCTGTGAAATCATGTCCGAGAAATCACTCATTGAGAGAACTGTTGAACATTTAAAATCTAGAATTAAATATTCTAAAGAATGTGCTCTGGGCTCAATGAAAGAATGTGAGGGCTTTATTGTGATTCCCTCTTTCTTGAATGAATACCTTGAGAACCAGTTGGCAGTTTTTGCAGAGAATGCCTTAAAAGCCATCACAATGACACAGGGAAGAGAGTACATGATTGACAAGGAGCCCGAAGCAAACAGAGTTGGTTTCAGTGGTGCTGAGAGTCATCATTATGATGCCATAATTCCTGTGGACTTTCAGGCCAGTGGCGTGCTAGAGAAAAACAAGCGTTGGGGTGATGGCCTGCAGCAGTTTTTGGAGATGAAGCACCAGCTGGCCATTTCACAGCTGTCCAATGTAACAAATTACATGTCAAACGTCCACTTTTTTAAAAGGTACCTCAGAGGGAAAGGTATTTTTGGGGTCTCTGGAACGTTAGGGGGCAAAGCTGAGAAAGCATTTCTAGAACGGCAATACAAAACAGCGAGTTACGTCATTCCAACGCACCGCCATAAAAAGCTTGTTGAGCTGCCCGCAGTTCAGGTTAGTGGAGGAAATCCCGAATGGATCAAGCTGATCTGTGAAACTGCATGGGCAGTAGCAGATAGAGGACAGGTTGTCTTGATCATCTGTGAGGACGTCAAGACTGCAGATGACCTGAGGACTAAGATGAATGACCAACAGAGACGACCTTATGAGATCACCATGTACACAATCAGTGAAAAGCACAACATTGAGAAACAGACGTTCAGCCAGGGAAACATCATCATTGCTACTAACCTTGGAGGCCGTGGGACGGACATACATGTTCAGCATGAAGTAAACGAGTCTGGAGGACTCTTTGTGCTTCTCACCTACTTTCCTGGAAGTCATCGGGTGGAGAGACAGGTCTTTGGGCGAACTGCCCGGAAAGGAAACCCAGGCATGGTGCAGATGATACTCAACCAGGACCATCTGGAACCAGCATACCAAGGCCATTCAGTGGAAACCATGAAACAGCTTAGAGAGGAGTATGAGGTCCACCATTTAGAAAGCATGGAGAAAAATGAGCTGCAGGAAATTGAATTGAAGGAAGATCTGTTCTCCAGATTTTGTACATTTCTCTGTGACTTTGACACGAATTACTCAGAGGAAGAGAAGAGTGACCTGACACAAACAAGACTAAAAGATGTTCCAGAGTTTTTGAAGACCCATCGTGAAAAGTTTGACTATCAGCCTGCACTCAGTGCTTTGAAAGAATCATGGGCTTTGTGGCTCATCCTCCATGAAAAGCACATCAGTAAACATGATAACGTCATCACGCTTAAAGAAGACCTCACTACAGACTTAAAGAAGACGGCTAAGCACCTCCTCCAGGGTAAAACCAACAATTTCTATAACTTCATTGAACTTGGAAAATGCAGAACTTACATGCATCACATCAACAAAAATGAAAGTGACTATGGAGCTTTGTCTTATTGGCAGAAGGCTGCAGAAAGTGATCCTTTCTACAGTGCTGTGGCACTCTATAACCAAGCTTACATCAAGATCAACCTACAAAAGACCAACTACATAACTGAGGCGAAGAGGTTACTGGAGGAAGCAAAGACTGCAGTTGATGTGTACCTCTCAGAATCAACCAACACAATGATGTTTTGTAATTTCTCAGTGACTAAAGACTTTACATCCCACCACACTGACTGCAACCTGCAGGCCCAGATGAAAGCCAGGATGGCTGTCTTCAAATCTTGGAAGGGATACATTGAAAATGCTCTGGAAAGTCTCCAGAAGATTGAAAGTAGCCAAAGTCGAGCAATAACCGAGGATTCCACTGTGTACAGGCTTTCAAGAGACAAAGATCCTATCACCACTAAGGAGCTGATGGTCCTCCATGAGTTCGGCCTCAGCATCGTGTTTGAGGTGAAAAAGAAGCCTGAGTTCTGCGTCGATGCTCTTCTTTGTTTTGGTCTTGGTGTGCTCCAGGTAGCAGCAGGGGTTCTTGTTTGTGCTCTGTCAGCAGGTACCGCCAGTCAGTTTGGAATTGGACTGATCAGTGAGGGCGTATCTGACATGATTGATGGGGTTAGAGGCATGATACAAGGAGGCTTTGACTGGGCTGAGTGGGCAATCTCCAAAGCCATTAGCATTGGGGTGTCTCTGGTCTTTGGTGGATTGGGAAAACTGAACAAAGCATTCAAGGCTGTACGTGGTGGAACAAAAGGCCTGATCACCGGGGCTAAGAGTTGCTCTACCATCACAGTAAAACAGTGTTTTAAACATGCAACAAAGTATGCAGTTCAGGAACTGGGGAAGCAAGGATGTACTGCTGCTCTGAACTATGCTGTTGACAAAGGACTCACAGCTTTATTCCAAACCGTTCTGAAGAAGGCCTTTAAGAACAAGGTGTTCTCATTGATGGTGAGATCTGGTGACCTGGATCAGATTCTTACTAACTTCATCTGCTCGGGAATACCAAAGGCTGCAATTGAACAGGGTTTTGAAGACTTGAAAATTGACAAAGGATGTGAAAAAGAAATTTGTCAGTCAGTGCTTTTAATGACAGGAAGGATCATTCCTGACCTCATGATGGACTGTACCATGGACCATAAGGTTCTTGACAGACTTTCACAGGTCTGCGGTGCTGTAGAACAACACGTAGGGAAACATAAAGCACTGCAGTTGGCCATAAAGGGTCTGAATACAGCTAAATATATTAAAGATTTTGCACAGATACTCAATTCTGTTCCCACAGAAGACATCATCAACAACACCTTTGTTCCTCAACTGTTGAAGACCATGAAAAAAAACTTACCACAAGAAAAGTGTGACCAGGATGGAAGACACCAATTATCAGACGTGAAGCGTCTAAAAGACGAACTCATCAATGAAATTGCAGAAAGTGTTTCAGACTCATTTGTTGAGGCTTGTTCCAGACACATGACCTCCGTCATTACCAGAGCATGCATGAGCAAAATAAACCATGTTGCTGGTACTGCTGTTAGCAATGTATTCGGCAGGAGCAACACCCAAAGTTTCTTTGATAACCAGGTGTATAAGCACCACATGAAACAGGCTTTCCAAGGTCAGAATAAGTCCCTGTCAGAGGCTGACAAGAAGGACTTAGATGGTTACATTAAGGAAATCACTGATGTTGACCGCCCTTCTACAGCTTTGGACATCCACATCCTCACACAGAGTGATGCTCTTCAAGGCAAAGGCATCAAAGTGGTTACGGTGGACAAACATGGGAAGAAGCTTTCAGAGGATTATTATCCAGGGAAGAATAGCTCTGCAGACGACATTGTGCTTCAGCTGAGGAAAGATCCAGAAGCTCCACAGCAGTGAGTGACTTATAATACTATGCAATTTTTGATTTAGGGAGAATATTTGTTAAAATAGCATAAAACGTCTTCCCAAAGAGCAGAAAATGTCTTTGTTGGAATAGAAATGTTTATGTAACACCTAAATGTGTTGCTGAAACAATCGAAGTCTTTCTCTTCGAACGTGTTCAGGACAAACAGAGTCGCTGCTGCTCTAGAACTTGTATTGGTTTGGTTGAGAGTTGACCCTACAGATGTAGAAACCCACTTCTGCTGGTTTGAGGTTAAAGGCTGCTTCAGGCCCAGAACCAAAAAGGTCAGCCAAAGGTAGCCTACATATCTACAGTTATAATGATCATAAAAAGTTACAACATTATAAATAACCTGAAGCAGCAAGCAGAAAACTCAGACATTGGTTGAACCTTATATTACAGCTTGATAATGAGATGGTACAGTAATATTGAGGTAACAGGTTGTTAATGAAGATGTAGTATGTTATGTAGCATGTAATTACTTAGGTCATATGCAGGTATTTGTTTGACGCTTTCAGTAATCACATTGATAACAATTAATAACAAAGTAATAACAATTCAACACCTAAAGTTAGAGGGTAACTAGGGGTCAACATAGAAGAGTAAATATGGTGAAAGATTTACACTTGACTGGTAAAAAATATCCCCTCCTCCTTACCGGAGGAGGAGGCTCAGTGACCCTATGATGGAAAACAACTTTCGTTAATGGTTTTTACTTCCCTATCCATGGGTCACTGGGCCTTAGGACGCGAGCACCTGTTGTCCAGATCTTTTCCCATGGGGCCTTGTCAGGTTCGGCCCAAAAGGGTGGCATAAACCAGTGTCCTCGTCCAGGGCTGGACGCTTTTCCATTCTGGAGTTGCTCCCATTGAGAGGCACACAAGCAGGTGTGGGTATACTCATTACGCCCCAACTTGGTGCCAGTATGTTGGGGTTCACCCTGGTGGACAATAGAATAGCCTCCACCTG
>JBAFTC010000017.1:31531110-31541630 GCA_037177435.1 Melanotaenia nigrans
AAAAAAAAAAAAAAAAACTACTACAATATTGAATTTCCCTTTGGGATTAATAAAGTATTTTTCATTTCATTTCATTCATTTCATTGATGTGTCAGCAAAACATCTTGCTTCAGACACTGAAGGATCTCAGCTTCCTCTAGAAGTCTGTCTTTACTTCTGGATGCATCTGTGTAGCATTCCCAGTCCAGTCTGTTGTCCCGAACTCCAACCGACTGGTAATTCTCCACCTCTTCTCCCAGGATATAAACAGTGTTTACTCCTCCTGAAGTCAACACTCATATCTTTAGTTTAGTTTGTGTTCATGATGAGGTGATTGTTTCTGACTGACCAGTTCTCTGTACTCAACTTCTGGTCCATCACTGATACTTCTCACAGCTGCAATGTAATCAGAGTATTTCTGCAGATAACAGGACTCAGAGTTGAGTTGAAAGTCTGAAGTGTGCAGTGTGAGAAATGGTGAGAGTACAGTCCATACAGGCTGGAGGTGGAGTCAGAGGATGTCTCAGCATGTTCTGAAACTGGGGGAGAAGAGGTTGTGTTAAGGTCCATGACCAAGCTGCACTCCTGTCCTGGGCACAGTGATGTGGTTCAGGTTAAAAAATCTTGTTCCAGGTCCAGGGTAATGTCCTGGGAATGCATTATGTAACAGACAGTCCTCACAAAGCAGTGAAACCAGAGTGTGTTTGTTCAGATGTTAAAGTCATCAGTCAGGAATCTGTTGTTGGACGGAAACGTGTGGCCTCCCCTCCTTTAACTCTTCATCGTCTGGAAACATTTTAATATGTCTCATAAAACTTCAAATACTTTAAATCTAATGTGTGTGTGTGTGTGTGTGTGTGTGTGCAGCTGACGAGCGCTGCCATCTGTACTGTCGGTCCAAAGAGACAGCAGCCGTGGTGTCCATGAACAGGATGGTGCATGATGGGACGCCGTGTTCCTATGACGACGCCCACAGCGTCTGCGTCCGAGGAGAGTGTGAGGTCTTTATTATGCTTCAGTTTCCAGCTGTGATTCATTTACAGGAAAACTGTCGGAAAACTGGAACATTTCAGATTTTATGTCCCTAAGACTAAAATGACATCAGATTTATTTGTTTGTTGTTTTGTTTTTTTCTGTTTGTGATTAAAAGTCAGTTTTTCTTTTTTTCTTTTTTTTTCTTTTACCAAATTAATCATTTATTTACAGTTATTGGATTAATCCTCATAATTCCTCTCCTCTTCCTCCTCCTTCTTTTTATTACCTCCACCTCTACTCTTCTTCTTCTCTTCTTTGTCCTCTACATCTCCTCCTCTTACCTTCATCTCCTCCTCCTCCTCCTCCTCCTTTTCCTCCTGCAGCATGTGGGCTGTGATGGTCAGATCGCTTCGGACCAGCAGGAGGATCGATGTGGGGTATGTGGAGGAGATAATTCCAGCTGTAAGGTCATCAAGGGAAATTTCACTCGCAGCACCAAGAAAGAAGGTGATCTGAACCAGAACCAGAACCAGACCTGGTTCCATCCAGACCACTTTTTAAACCTGCACACTAAAAGAAAAACTCCATGGTTACTGGTGTCCTATAGAAACACTTTCCACACGTTTCAGGTTACCTCAAGATTCTGGAGATCCCCAAAGGAGCCAGACACCTGCTGATCCAGGAGTTTAAAGGGACTCCTCACATCCTGGGTAAAAAGATAATGAAACCTGAAGACCTCTTCCTGGATTTCTAGGGAAAGTTGAGGTTCTGTTTTTCTTTTTTTTTTTTTTTTTTTGTTTGTTTGTTGTTTTCCCAGCTGTGAAGAACCAGGAGACGGGCCATCTCTTCCTCAATTATGAAGACGAGCTTCCTGAAACCAGAGTGGTAATCGAGAAGGGAGTGGTCTGGGACTACAACAACACAAGTGAACAGGAGTTCCTGCAGACCACTGGGCCACTGAAGTACGGGGTTCTGCTCATGGTCAGTTCACAGGTTCATGTTCAAGATTTTAGACAATTTTACTGATAAACAGGAATCAAGTGCAGCTTCCTGGCGGTTTCAATCTAGGAGACTAGTGCAGCTTCCTGGCGGTTTCAGACCCGCATGCGAGCGCTGCATCCTGGTGTTATCAGACCAGGAAGCGAGCACAGCTTCTTGGGCGGTTTCAGACCAGGAAGTGAGCGCAGCTTCCTGGTGGTTTCAGACCAGGAAGAGAGCGCAGCTTCCTGGCAGTTTAAGACCAGGAAGCAAGCAGAGCTTCCTGGCGGTTTCAGACCAGGAAGAGAGCGCTGCATCCTTGCAGTTTCAGACCATTAAGCGAGTGCAGCTACCTAGCGGTTTCAGACGAGGAAGCCACCGCAGATTCCTTGCGGTTTCAGACCAGGAAGGGAGCACTGCATCCTGGCGGTTTAGGACAAGGAAGTGAGCAAAGCTTCCTGGCAGTTTCAGACCAGGAAGCGAGCAGAGCTTCCTGGCGGTTTCAGACCAGAAAGTGAGTGCAGCTTCCTGGTAGTTTCAGACCAGGAAGTAAGTTCAGCTTCCTTGCAGTTTCAAACCAGGAAGTGAGCAGAGCTTCCTGGCGGTTTCAGACCAGGAAGAGAGCGGTGCATCCTGGCAGTTTCAGACCAGGAAGTGAGCGCAGCATCCTGGCGGTTTCAGACCAGGAAGTGAGCGCAGCTTCCTAGCAGTTTAAGACCAGGAAGCGAGCAGAGCTTCCTGGCGGTTTCAGACCAGGGAGAGAGCGCTGCATCCTGGCAGTTTCAGACCAGGAAGCGAGAAGAGCTTCCTGGCGGTTTCAGACCAGGAAGAGTGCGCTGCATCCTTGCAGTTTCAGACCATTAAGCGAGTGCAGCTTCCTGGTGGTTTCAGACGAGGAAGCCACCGCAGATTCCTTGCGGTTTCAGACCAGGAAGGGAGCACTGCATCCTGGCGGTTTAAGACAAGGAAGTGAGTGGAGCTTCCTGGCGGTTTCAGACCAGGAAGCCACCGCAGATTCCTTGCAGTTTCAGACCAGGAAGAGAGCACTGCAGCCTGGCGGTTTCAAACCAGGAAGGGAGCGCAGTATCCTTGCAGTTTCAGACCATGAAGCGAACGGAGCTTCCTGGCGGTTTCAGACCAGGAAGCCACCCAGATTCCTTGCGGTTTCAGACACGGATGCGAGCGCTGCATCCTGGCGGTTTCAGATTAGGAAGCGAGCAGAGCTTCTTGGCAGTTTCAGATTAGGAAGCGATTTCAGGTTCCTTGCAGTTTCAGACCAGGAAGCGAGCAGAGCTTCCTGGCGGTTTCAGACTAAGAAGCCACCGCAGAATCTTTGCTGTTTCAGACCAGGAAGCGAGCACTGCATCCTGGCGGTTTCAGACCAGGAAGAGGGCGCTACTTCCAGGCGGTTTCAGACCAGGGAGCCACCGCAGATTCCTTGCAGTATCAGACCAGGAAGCGAGCACTGCATCCTGGCGTTATCAGACCAGGAAGCGATTGCAGGTTCCCGGCGGTTTCACACCATGAAGAGAGTGCAGCTTTCTGGTGGTTTCAGACCAGGAAGAGAGCGCTACTTCCTGGCGGTATCAGACCAGGAAGCCACCGCAGATTCCTTGCTGTTTCAAACCAGGAAGTGAGCACTGCATCCTTGCGGTTTCAGACCCGGAAACGAGCACTGCATCCTGGCATTATCAGACCAGGAAGCGAGTGCAGGTTCCTGCGGTTTCACACCAGGAAGAGAGTGCAGCTTCCTGGAGGTTTCAAACCAGGAAGAGAGGGCTGCATCCTGGTGGTTTCAGACCAGGAAGCTAGCACAGCTTCCTGGTGGTTTCAAACCAGAGAAAGAGTGCTGAATCCTGGCGGTTTCTGACTAAGAAGCGAGTGCAGGTTCTTGGCGGTTTCAGACCCGGATGCGAGTGCTACATCCTGGCTGTTTCAGACCAGGAAGAGAGCTGAGTTTCCTTGCGGTTTCAGACCAGGAAGCGAGTGCAGGTTCCTGGCAGTTTCAGACCAGGAAGAGAGCACAGCATCCTGAGGGTGTCAGACCAGGAAGCGAGTGCAGGTTCCTGGAGATTTCAGACCAGAAAGAGAGCGCTGCATCCTGGCAGTTTCAGACCTAGATGCATGTGCTGCATCCTGGCGTTATCAGACCAGGAAGAGAGCGCAGCTTCCTGGTGGTTTCAAACCAGAAAGAGAGCGCTGCATCCTGGCGTTTTCTGACTAGGAAGCGAGTGCAGGTTCCTGGCGGTTTCAGACCAGGAAGAGAGCGCAGCATCCTGGCAGTTTCAGACCCGGATGTGAGCGCTGCATCCTGGCATTATCAGACCAGGAAGCGAGCACAGCTTCCCGGTGGTTTCAAACCAGGAAGAGAGCGCTGCATCCTGGCGGTTTTAGAACAGGAAGCGAGCACTGCATCCTGGCCGTTTCAAACCAGGAAGAGAGCGCTACTTCCTGGCGGTTTCAGACCAGGAAGTGAGTGCAGGTTCCTGGCGGTTTCAGACCAGGAAGTGAGTGCAGGTTCCTGGCGGTTTCAGACCAGGAAGAAAGCGCAGCATCCTGGCAGTTTCAGACCCGGATGCGAGCGCTGCATCCTGGCATTATCAGACCAGGAAGCGAGCACAGCTTCCTGGTGGTTTCAAACCAGGAAGAGAGCGCTACTTCCTGGCAGTTTCAGACCCGGATGCGAGCACTGCATCCTGGCATTATCAGACTAGGAAGCGAGCACAGCTTCCTGGTGGTTTCAAACCAGGAAGAGAGCGCTGCATCCTGGCGGTTTTAGACTAGGAATCGAGCACTGCATCCGGGACGTTTCAGACCAGGAAGAGAGCGCTCGCTTCCTGGCATTATCAGACCAGGAAGCGAGCGCAGATTCCTTGCGGTTTCAGACCAGAAAGCGAGTGGAGCTTCCTGGTGGTTTCAAACCAGGAAGCCACCACAGATTCCTTGCGGTTTCAGACCAGGAAGGGAGCACTGCATCCTGGCGGTTTAAGACAAGGATGCGAGCGGAGCTTCCTGGCGGTTTCAGACCAGGAAGCGAGTGCAGGTTCCTGGTGGTTTCACACCAGGAAGAGAGTGCAGCTTCCTGGCGGTTTCAAACCAGAACGTAAGCGCAACTTCCTTGTGGTTTTAAACCAGGAAGCTAGCACAGCTTCCTTGCAGTTTCAGACCAGGAAGAGAGCGCTACTTCCTAGCGGTTTTAGACCAGGAAGCAAGTGCAGGTTCATCCTGGAGGTTTCAGACCAGGAAGCGATTGCAGTTTCCTGGCGGTTTCAGACCAGGAAGAAAGCGCTGCATCCTGGCGTTATCAGACCGGGAAGCGAGCACAGCTTCCTGGTGATTTCAAACCAGAAAAGGAGCACTGCATCTTGGCCGTTTAAGACCAGGAAGAGAGGGCTACTTCCTGGCGGTTTCAGACCAGGAAGCGAGCGCAGCTTCCTGGTGGTTTCAAACCAGAAAGAGAGCGCTGCATCCTGGCGGTTTCTGACTAGGAAGCGAGCAGAGCTTCCTGGCGGTTTCAGACCAGGAAGAAAGCGCAGCATCCTGGCAGTTTCAGACGCGGATGCGAGCGCTGCATCCTGGCGTTATCAGACCGGGAAGCGAGCACAGCTTCCTGGTGGTTTCAAACCAGAAAACGAGCACTGCATCTTGGCCGTTTCAAACCAGGAAGAGAGGGCTGCTTCCTGGCGGTTTCAGACCAGGAAGCGAGCGCAGCTTCCTGGTGGTTTCAAACCAGAAAAAGAGCGCTGCATCCTGGCGGTTTCAGACCAGGTAGCAATTGCAGTTTCCTGGCGGTATCAGACCAATAAGCGAGCGCTGCATCCTGGTGGTTTCAGATCAGGAAGAGAGCCCTACTTCCTGGCGGTTTTAGACCAGGAAGTGAGTGCAGGTTCCTGGCGGTTTCAGACCAGGAAGAAAGTGCAGCATCCTGGCAGTTTCAGACCCGGATGCGAACGCTGCATCCTGGCATTATCAGACCAGGAAGCGAGCACAGCCTTCTGGTGGTTTCAAACCAGGAAGAGAGCGCTGCATCCTGGCGGTTTTAGACCAGGAAGCGAGCACTGCATCCTGGCCGTTTTAGATCAGGAAGAGAGCGCTACTTCCTGGCGGTTTTAAACCAAGAAGAGAGCGCTGCATCCTGGCGGTTTTAGACCAGGAATCGAGCACTGCATCCGGGACGTTTCAGACCAGGAAGAGAGCGCTACTTCCTGGCGTTATCAGACCAGGAAGCGAGCGCAGCTTCCTGGTGCTTTAAAACCAGAAAGAGAGCGCTGCATCCTGGCGGTTGCTGACTAGAAGGCGAGCGGAGCTTCCTGGTGGTTTCAAACCAGGACGAGAGCGCTGCATCCTGGCGGTTTCTGACTAGGAAGCGAGCAGAGCTTCCTGGCGGTTTCAGACCAGGAAGCCACCGCAGATTCCTTGCAGTTTCAGACCAGGAAGCGAGCACTGCATCCTGGCCGTTTCAGACCAGGAAGAGAGCGCTACTTCCTGGCGGTTTCAGACCAGGAAGCGAGCACTGCATCCTTGCGGTTTCAGACCAGGAAGCAATTGCAGTTTCCTGGCGGTTTCAGACCAATAAGAGAGCGCTGCATCCTGGTGGTTTCTGACTAGGAAGCGAGCAGAGCTTCCTGGCGGTTTCAGACCAGGAAGCCACCGCAGATTCCTTGCGGTTTCAGACCAGGAAGCGATAACTGCACCCTTGCGGTTTCAGACCAGGAAGCAATTGCTGTTTCCTGGCGGTTTCAGACCAATAAGCGAGCGCTGCATCCTGGTGGTTTCAGACCAGGAAGTAAGCGCTATTTCCTGGCGGTTTTAGACCAGGAAGCGAGTGCAGGTTCATCCTGGCGGTTTCATACCAGGAAGCGATTGCAGGTTCCTGGCGGTTTCAGACCAGGAAGAGAGCGCAGCATCCTGGCAGTTTCAGACCCGGATGCGAGCGCTGCATCCTGGCGTTATCAGACCGGAAAGCGAGCACAGCTTCCTGGTGGTTTCAAACCAGGAAGAGAGCACTGCATCCTGGCCGTTTCAGACCAGGAAGAGAGCTCTACTTCCTGGCGGTTTCAGACCAGGAAGCGAGCGCAGCTTCCTGGTGGTTTCAAACCAGAAAGCGAGCGCTGCATCCTGGCGGTTTCTGACTAGGAAGCGAGCGGAGCTTCCTGGCGGTTTCAGACCAGGAAGCCACCGCAGATTCCTTGCGGTTTCGGACCAGGAAGCGAGCACTGCATCCTTGCGGTTTCAGACCAGGTAGCAAATGCAGTTTCCTGGCGGTTTCAGACCAATAAGAGAGCGCTGCATCCTGGTGGTTTCAGACCAGGAAGTAAACGCTATTTCCTGGCGGTTTTAGACCAGGAAGCGAGTGCAGGTTCATCCTGGCGGTATCAGATGTAACTACCATTTATACAACTGAAGTAGCCACAGATGAGGATACAGACTGGTTCCTCAGAGGATGCAGACATCTTCTTCTGTGTATGTCCGTTAGGTCCGTTCCCATGGCAACTCCAAGGTAACAGTATCCTATAAGTACATAATTGAGGATCACCTGCGGTCGTCGCTGGAGTCCAACTTGGTGCAGGAGGATGCCATTTTCTACGAGTGGGCACTGAAGAAGTGGTCTCACTGTTCCAAACCCTGTGGAGGAGGTACATAAGGAATGTACTTGTTTCGTATGAAGTGCATGCGTCTTTTTTATGGCCGCCTCACTTATTTTATGTTTGTTTGAAGCACTGTTTGCTCTCCAACTCCGCTTCACACCAAAATAAAACAATAAAATAGTAAAAAGAGAATATCAAAACATTCTCGTCATCAGAAATTTACACTGCAGATTCTCAAGCTGCAATTTTCTACTAACCATTAGGGAGAGGTGCAGTGACCAGTTAGACCGGATGGAAGGTCACAGTGTCGCCAGCCGTAAAAATAATGGAAAGTTCAGAAAACATGACATGTTATTCTGGTGAAAGAGGTTGTGGAGGATTTGGACAGATTGAGGGATCTGGTTCAGTTCTCTATTGCGGCCCTTGGTGAAATCCTTCGGTAATAATCATAGTACACAAGCAAGTACGAGAACAGTTACACTCACAACAGAACCGGTTGGCTACAACAACCAAAAGTTAAGAAGTAATAATATCCTTGACCTTGCTGTTATCAGGCTTCATGGACAAACACATCTGAGAATCATCTGTACATAGTCAATAGTATCGGCCCAAGACTATAACCCTTAGGAACGCCATGGATATCTTGCTTTTAGAACAGGGACCAGTCTGACCAGGTTTAAGGTCACAGTGTCAACACCGGTAAAGAGGCAGCAGTGGCCTAGGCGGTAGAGCTAGTCATACAATGGTCAGAAGACTGGTGGTTTGATTCCCGCTCCCCTAGTCAATCTGTCATTGTGTCCTTGAGGAAGTTCGATGTTCGATGGTGGTCAGACAGGCTGTAGGTGTGTAGCCGTCAGTCTGCCCCAGGATAAACGCCACAGATATAGCTTCCATCACCAGGTAGGCTATGAATGATGAATGAATGAATGAATAATGGATACAATGTATAGAGCTTTGGGTAACTTGAAAAGGGCTATATAAATCAGTCACTGTGTTCTGGTTTAGGGTCCTTAACAACTATGATACCAATTATATCTTAGGGCATATTCATACTGACTCTGGTTGGTCCACTTTAAATGAACCCCATTCCTCTTTAATGGATAGTACGGCTTATTTGTCGCAGACTGAACTCTGATCCGGTTGAAAACCAGGGGTCTCCTTGTTCAAACTAAAATAGCACACTGTGGTCTGATTGAAAACTGGGGGTCTCATATATTGGATTAAAAAAAAGCGAACTCTGGTCAAGTTGAAAACCAGGTGTCTCATGGTTTGGACCAAAGCAGTGAACTCCAGACCAATTGAGAACTGGGGATCTCTTAGTTCAAACCAAAGAATCAAACTGTGGTCCGACTGAAACCCAGGGGTCTCCTGTTTTGGACCAAAGGAGCGTACTCTTGTCCGGTCGAAATGGCTGCCTCCTGCTACTCATACTGCACAGATTCTAGTGAAATCTCAGGATCAGGTCTGAACATCAAACAAAAATCATATTACTTGCCATAAACAATTGAATTAGTTACCATTGTATGATAATAGTTTTGTTTACATCCTACAAAGTCGGCATCTCTATTTGTTCTGAATCATCTCCCCCTGGTGGAATCCTCCAGTAACAACCATAGAACACAAGCAAGGATGTGTACTTGACTGACTCATGATTACCACCAATAGACCTGTGTTCTGGTTACCATGGCAACAGGTGTGCTGTACTAACAGTTAGTGTCTGTTACCAGGGAAACAGTACACGAGGTTTGGATGCAGGAGAAAGGCTGATGGGAAAATGGTTCAGAGGATATTCTGTGCCAACATCAACAAGCCAAGAGCCATCAGCCGCAAGTGCAACACCGAGACCTGCATGCCACCACGGTACCGCCTCAGAAACATACTGCAGGTTCCCAGTATTGGAAGGACATGTGATTTATTTTTGGTTTGTCTCCCAGCTGGGTGAGCGGAGACTGGGAGGACTGCAGCGCCTCCTGTGGCCAGACCGGGTGGCAGCGGCGCTGGGTCAGCTGCCAGCAGAAGTCCAGCAGCGGGAAGCAGCAACGCTCCGTCAACAGCAAGTTCTGCAGCAACGACCGGCCAGAGTCCAAACAGATCTGCAACCGGTTCCCCTGCCCCGCCGCCTGGAGAACCGGGCCCTGGACTCCGGTAGGAGGACTAGACCTCCTTCCTGTGGTCCAGCTCTTCTCTTTCTGGACTCTACCCACCCTTCTTCTAAACTATTACTATCATCCATCTTTCTAGATTATCTCCAGGTTTGATTTGTGGACAATCTCTGACCTCATCATCATCACCTTTTTCTCTCTTCTTCTCCTTGTGTCATCATCATCATCCTGATTTCTATCAGAACTACCTCTTCTGCTTCCTGATGGACCATCTCTGGTGATGTTCTTCCTTGTGTAGATACGTCGAAGTCTCTGCTGTCCTTCATCTTCTGTCCATATTTCTACTTCAGCAAACTACCTGACTTTATAGAATATCTTCAACTCCCTTCCTGGCTTGCTCTATTTAACCAGCGTCTAACGTACGGCCCTGGGGCCAAAAACCGACCCAACAGACACTCTGATCTGGCCCAAAGGATGAATCTGGTAATTATGTAAATAACATAGAAATATTAACTGGTATATTAGTAAAAGTCACAGTAGTATTATAATAAAAAAACTAATATTATAATAAAAGTAACTAGAATAATAAAATTAACTGTAATATAATAAAAGTAACAGTATTCTCTAATGTTTCCAGGTTTCGCATTTTCTGTTTAAATATAAAACGTTTTCAGGGCAGGAGGAAATTTCTTCCATGTGAGGTGAGTTAGTTCAGGGGGTCAGGATTTCTACACACATGTGGAAATGTACACATTTATTTTTATGGTTTATATACCATTAATAATAAGTAAAATAAATCAAAACAAGATAAACAAATACACTAGCGTTCAAAAGTTTGGGGTCACTTTGCCATGGGATTCAATAGAGAAGTGACCCCAAGCTTTTGAACGCTAGTGTA
>JBAFTC010000017.1:31644540-31665280 GCA_037177435.1 Melanotaenia nigrans
TATATATGAATAAAACACGTTAATAAAGAGATTAGTCTGTGAAAATAACATGATTTTTTTTACATTTCAATGCATAAACTTAGTGCATAAAACAACAAAGTTATTAGTCATGCCTTGTTAATAAAAACACCACATCTTATCTTGGGGCTTGTGGATCAAACAGTTTGGGTACCACTGCTGTAAAGAAATTAATTCATTAATCTAATTTAGCCTCTTAGGACCTAAATGTTCCTTTAAGGCTCCTGTAGAACTAAAAGCCTCCAGCAGAGGGTGATTTCATCAGGCTGAAAGTAAAATTATTTGGGAACCTGACGGAAAGAGCTGCAGAGCAGAAGCTGAAGTGAAAAGGAGAAAATTGGTAATTTCTTTCGGAGATGGGGACTGAAACATCCTGACAAAGACAGAACCAGTTGGTAAACGTTCTGCATGTCAGCTGCCATTCTTTGCAAATGAAAGAGAAACCACACTGTACTTTTTTTAAAAAAAACTGATTAGGTTTCTGTTGCTATGGAAACCGGAGTGTGAGGCTGAGGCAGGAGGAAATTTTTATACCTGTCACCACATGTGCTGGAGTTGAATTTCAGGTTTTTTTTGGGCGTTAGCAACAACAGTGTTTGTCTTTTTGCTGTACATCCCTGTAGAAAATAAAAAAGGTAAAAGGAACTGCTGTGAGTGTGTGTGTTCTCCTGAGGGGAGGAATCGCTCTGTAACCAGCTCATGCTGGAAGATGCTACACTGTGGTCATAAAAGGATGGATATGGTCAGCAATAATACTCAGGTTGGCTGTGGTGGTTAAACCAGGCCACGCTGATACTAAGGGGCCCAAAGTGGGCCAAGAAAATATCCCCCACACCATTACACCAGCAGCAGCCTGAAGCTTTGATCCAAGGCAGGATGGATCCATGTTTTCATGATGTTTCCACCAAATTCTGAGCCTAGTATGTGAATGTGGAGACTCATCAGCGTGTGAACGGTTTCACCATCGTTTTTTTTTTTTTTTTTTTTTTTTTTTTTTTTTTTTTGTGGTTTCTAGTGGTGTTAGAGGAAGTGATCTGACACAGAAGCCATGAAGCCTGCACCATTTTGTTTTTCTGAATATCACATGACCTTGGGAGGGGGATAAATAAATAAAAACAAACATATATCACAGCAAAAACCAGAGTACCAGAAACACACACACACACACATACACACACACACAAAAATAAAAAAAAAAATAAAAAAATCTAAACACAGGTAGCTCTTAAAGTATAAACTCAGTGACTGTCAGCATGCAGAGTATGAGGATTGAGGCCTATATACCGCCCTAGTCTGGCAACAAACTGACCTCAATCTGACCTCCCTGGATTTAATATGAGGATTCTGAAATAACATTAGTTAGCCACGTAACCCACATGTAATATCCCAGGACTGCTGTACATCAACTAACCAGCAGATGGCAGAACTCCCCAAAAGGGGTTGTTAAACGGGGCTTCAGGTAATACAACTTTAGCCAAGACTTGACACATTCACGGGGCTTCATCACACCATCACCAGTTAGAGGTGATGTAGGAGCTGTTTATCTCTTAGTAATAATTCAAGTTTTGCTAAATATTTCAGTTTAAGTTTCTTTGTTTAGCTATGAGCAATTTGGAGGGGAGTTGGGGAAAACTGGGGTTTTCATTCCAGAAAACGAGCTAAGAGTTTTCCGAGTCTGTTACCAGGGTAACTGATACTGTGACACAAACCTCCTCGTTGGCAGGGTTACCTAAGTTTCTACCCGTCGCTTCCCACCTGAAGCAGCTGTCAGAAATGGGTTGTCATAGCAACGTGATTCCACAGTCTTAGAAGCTGATTTAATACACAATCATTTACGAAGGTAGAGGATTTTTCACAACTGGAACAGACCTGCCTCATCAAACAGCAAATTTTTACACACAAGTTCATACGTGTCCACCATGACACAGCGTGGACACAAGATGGCGTCACAGCAACATGTCTACTTTCCTCTGCCATACTTCTAAAAATGTCTTTTGTAAACGTACCTTTATTTATAATGTTGGCAACAGAGAACATTTTAAAAAGACACCGGTGTGTCTAGCTGCGGAAAATGTCCTCACATGTCTGAAATCATGAATCCATAAATATGTGATGGGTGGATATCCTCGTTGGGATAACAGATTTGTTTTGCTCGCATCACAGTGCATCTCTCACCACCTCTACCACAGCAGGGTGGAAACTCTCAGACAACAGAAAGCTGGTCTCCATGTCTTTAGTTAATTTCCTTAACCATACTAGATCTTTCACATTAAACTTATTTTTTAACATTTTTAAATCATGTTTATCAACTGTTTGCTGGCTCAGGATTTCCAGCGGTGTATCACTCGGAACTGTCACGAGTATGGAAAGCTTTATGTAGTTAAAATGAAATAAAGTGATTCTAAAAATATTTCAGCTTGTAGCTGCAGAATGTTGTACCTCGTCTGGCACTGTGGGATCTGCAGGTGTAGTTCGAGCTTCTGCTGATTGGTTTATTACCTGCAGCTGTGGAGGTGTAGATAAAAGTCCTGCTGAGCTTCAGCGTTCTCAATGCTGCAGGCAGCGCTGCATGTTTGCAGTGCTTAGATTTGGTTCATTTTTAAGTTAACCACTTAAAAAACATAGAAAGAAACCAGTTAACTAAAGTAAATCTCTCAGAAAATGTTTTTTTGTGTTAACACATTGAAGCTGCTAGTTGAATGAAGGTTATCCCAGCTCGTTTCTCGGCGTCTTCGCATCCAGATATTGTGTGAATGTTCAGAGAAGCAATAAACAGAAACTGATGTGTAGTTTATTCTTCTTGTAGAGGAAAAAAACATTCAGTTTTATTACCTTGAAAATGGAGGCTGGTTTCAACTTCTTGTTTTACACAAGGTGTCTGCAGATCAGTCTTCCACCACTAGATGGCGCCACCAGCTTTCTTCCACTGTTGCCTGTCAGAGATGTTCATCTGCTTTTCTTTGATGTTTCACTTTAAGGTTTTTGTTGTTATTCGTGTCCTGCTTTCCTTTTGCTCATGATCAGAATAAATCTTAAGAATTCTTCCAAACATGAGATCTGGTTGTGTTCTCCTATCTACAACTCGGGGAGGAGATTTTAATGGAAAGTCTTTAGATTTTGAGCTCTTCCATCGTCTTACAGGTGTCACAACTAGAAGCTTGGCGTCTGATTTAGGAGCTGAAGCTCAGGAGATGTTGTTTGGATTTCTGAAAGTTTCTGGGTCTCTAGTAGAAGGTTTCACCAGATCCTCACATCGTATCTCAGTGCAACAGGAATCTTCATGGTCATTGACATAATCACTTTAAAGAAGACAAACACCAAGAATGAAAGAATTTATGTTTCATCGGAGGGAAAATGTACTGATGGCTGGATAATTCACTCATACCATTCCCCATTTTTAGAAGAAATACAGCTTGTTCCATCTTTTATAATTTCATGCTACTCACTTGTTACCCTTGAATAAATCAGATAATTTCTTTTCTATTCAATTAACTTCAGCTGTATTTGTGTAGCATCAATTCAAAGCAATGACAATTCAAGTAGTTTTAGACATAATCAATTCAATCAAATTTAGTGTGATCCAGTTTGAATAAATCCACATTAGTTCAATTTGTAATAACTGCGTTAACTAAGAAACACTTGAAGCTGTGGGGCTGCTGATACTGGGTCTGGGGTCTGTCTCCACCTGATCTGTGTCCTTCCTTTTTACAAAAAGTCAGAAATATCTCAATTTCTCTTTATTCTTAACCTTTCATATAAAACCAGGCTGGTTCCAGGATACATTTCTCCACATTTTCATGCTGTAGCTACTGTACTTTAAAACCAGCTAGCAGCCTTGCTAGCCTCCTGTTTAAATGAAACTAGATCATGTAGCACTAGCTTAGTCAGGGCTAAATAATGTGAATACTGAGGTTCACTTTTAGCATCTTTATAGTTTTTTTTTTCAACTCCAATGTGAAAATCTTGATTGATTCAGTTAAAACTGAGTTAATGTGTCGTCCCTAAATACACTCACAGAAAACTAAAAATGATGTTTTCCTGAAATTATCTTAAAAGTAATCTAGTGCTAGCATATAACTAGATTAGCATGGCTATGTAACTTCATGCTAAAATCAAATTAATAGTAGTTGCACCTGCACAGGGACAAATCTTTTCTGGAAATGTGCACCACATGTCATTATTTTAAAAGAACTAATCCAGGATTAAATATCAGAGACAAGCTGTGAGATTCATAAGGTTGTTGGGATTTGTGGGATTTTTCAGCACAAACAGCTGAAATAAGATCCATATCCATTTCGTCAGCATGAAAAATGGTCATTTACATGATGGGCCTGACCAGAAGCTGACCAGAGTGTTGCAGGTACATTAGGAACAGAAGGAGGCCGAGAACAGAACCTTGTGGTCTGCCACAATTAAACCAAAATACTGAGGAGATGAAATTATCAGGAGTAATGGAAAGTCACATTAGAGATTAGTTTGAAATAATAATAATAGTAATAATAAAAAATAATAATTTTCATAGTGCAGGTAAATAAACGCTGATTCCAGGAAAGCATGAAGAAGAGATAAAGATTGAAAAAAACCTCTGCCAAAAAAGAGAAAACATGCAACAGATACATATTGACTTATCATCTTAGACTAAACACAAGAATTAAAAATGACAAGCCTCAAGGACATGTAATGATATATGTGAAACACTCATGTAGCAGGAGGTAGAAACGTAAGACAAAATAATAAACAAGATTTACTAAATAAACCAAAGGGTGTAGGCTGAATGAAAAGCTTCTATAAAGCCTCCACCTTTTACCAGCAGAAACTCAACACATTAGGAAAATTTAAATATATATTTCACAACGAAGTAGCCAATTCCAAGAAAATCAGGTTTAGGACCTCCTGAGGCATGCATCAGTGTAAAGAACAATCCTATAGTTAGTAAGTAAGTAAATGTTTATTTATACAGCAGCTTTCAAAATAAAAATCACAGAGTGCTTAACAATGAAACACAAAATAACACAAACACAGAGAACAAAAACAAATAGAACTAAGTATAATTACTACACAGCTTTTTAAACTTTCAAAATTAAAAAATTTTAAAGGCTAAATAATTAGGATATCTTCTGTAAAAATAATTTAAAGTGTTCTCATTAGTTTCAAGGGATAAAAGGAAGCATCTCTATAAACAATCGGTCTCTCTACATTAACAATGTTTTTGTCAAGTTTTTTTCCTTTTAAAATAACGTGCTGGAATAACTTTGGTGCACTGTGTAGCTCTTACCTACTTCCTGGTTCCTTCACCAATCATATACGATTCCCCATGTAACGCAACGTTTGGTATTTTATGTCGGCAAAAGAGCAGCAGCGTGCAGGTATGGAAGCTAGTAAAAGAAGCGGACCAGAGATAGTTTCAGAACAACCTAAAATGTCTCGGCATCCTGCCATAAAAGCAAATGACCAAATATGGAATAAAATGAGGATCAATATTGAAGAATCTTTTGAAAGGTGGAGAAGTCTGAGACCAAATTAATTTCAAGACGGATGCAGAGCTGGAAAAATTGGTAAGCACTGGAATTTTGTTTAAATTAGCCAAAAGGTTTATCTTGATTTTACAAAGATTTTAGTCTAATTTATTTCTCGACACTCATTAAATCAATTAATGTGACTGTATGGATGTATTAGTGGAGTAAATTGGTGGCCTATTAGTTTACGACAAACGACAAATGTAATGATGTAATGATGTTTTGGCCAAGTGAATATTGTGTTTTTCCTTATAAACATTTGAAATTACTATCAAATTAATTTATTAAGTGAGACTAAGGGAAAAATGCCGCTGTGTGGGATTTGTTGATTAATGTAGCTTTTGTTTACATTTTATGCTAACGTAAATTAGCGCATGAAATTAGTGCTGGTGTAGTAAGTTAGAAAAAATAGCAACTTAAATCTTTGTTGAAAAAAACAGCCCCCTTATTTATTTATTTATTTATTTGTTAAAATTTTGAAATATTTTACCCAAACATTCATTTTTCACATGGTGTTGCACAAGTCAGTACATGGCGCACTTGTGCCGTGGTGGATCTAGCAGAGAGGCATAGCTACAGGCTTTGGACATGCGCAGCTCAGAATAAACAAGCTCTGGCCTGGACACCATGCTAAAACAGTATCCTCTCTGATGCACATATATGGTAAAAGCCACATAAATTGCTTAACTGATTATCATAATGTAAATGCATTATTTGTTTGAAGTGTTTCAAACTTTTGAGATGCGAGATGATTCAAATCGTTGCTTTGTACTTAACTTTGGTCTGTGTTATCTGGTACCCAGCATGTTTTCAAGCAGCAATGTCAGATGCGTATGGAATAAGGTTTGTGCCACTGGGGAGTGAATCTGAATTCTTTATATTTGAATTTGAATCATTCAGTTTGAATCTGAATATGCCTGTTTGAATAATTGCTTCCAAATGACCATATTTGATATTGAATCTTTGTTTTTTTTATTGTGTATTGTGGAAAAGTTGAAATTTTTGTATTTGAAAAATTCAGATCTGAAATTCAAATTCAGATCTGAAATACAAATTCAGATCTGAAATTCAAACTTTTGTGCCACACATCCGGGACCTGACGTGAGGAAAACAAGTCGATCGCAGATGGAGTAACGTCAGTCTTGTGCAGTTGTTTTCAATGGCTACAAGCAGGGGGAGGGCGAGGGGAGGGTGGCGGCGGGGAGAGAGAGAGAGAGACGCTAAGATCCGGGCCAGCTACTCTCGCTATAACAACAGTTACCGTTTCTGTAGCGGTAGTTACCGTTTCTGTAGCGGTAGCTACCGTTTCCTCAGCGGTCTCAGCGGTTTGCCACTGTGGGCTGGTTGCAGACTTTTTGAAGGATTCAAATTCAAATATAAAGAATTCAGATTCGCTCCCCAGTGGCACAAACCTTATCCCATACAAAAGACATTCGAAAATGACCACACCTGTGACACATGAATTTGTAGGAAGTAAATGCAGATGTGGAACTTTTGATTGGCATCGACGTACCTCAAGCACTAGAGCTGTGGGAGGTGGTTCATTCTGTAGATGGTGGCCCTTAAGCAATGAGAACCCTCCTTGGCTGGACGGTGAATGGTTCACTCCAAGGAGAATGCCAGATCAGTGACCAGTGTTTGCAGCCAGACGTCACAGTGAATCTAATTTCAGTGTTGAAGTTTGATGAGCTTTGGGAACAGCAGTCAAAGCAGATTTCCCAGAAACTTTACACGAAGAACAAATTGGTCTAACAAAGGAGGACAAATGCTTTGTGGATTTTGTCTCAGAGAAAGCAGGAGAACCTGGACCAGGGACACAGTGAATACACAAGATTTAGGAGTGGGGGTCCATCCTCAAATCTCCACATCATCTGTGAATGAGACGGAACGAGCTGATCAAACTCGGCATCCAGTCAGAACCACAGAGGACAAGTTCAAGAAGAAGAGGAGGAGGAAGAAGAGGAAAAAGACTACATGTGAAGCTGGTGAGATGGCTTCAGTTCAGGAGCCAGAGGTCCAGCTGGCTCAAAGATTAGCTTCCAAAAAGAAATCCGTCTGGGCCAGAGCCATAAAGAAATTTTGGAAGTACATCTGTGTGCATTCAGAGGCAGAAGCAGGTGGATTTACAGCTGATGAACTGCTGAAATTGTGGAAAGATCTTTTCTACCGCTTGTGGATGCAGGACAAACCACAGCTCCTGGAGGAATGATCGAAATAGTTCTCCACACTGATCCACAGCTTCCATGGACTCGTAGAACAGCTGCTGTACCTGAAGAGCTTCCTGCAAACCTTCGAGAGAGTGGGCCGAAATCAACAGGCCGCAAATGGACAAATTCTTCCAGCTGATTCGCTTCATGTTCAGACAAACATTTGTGATGCTGGAGAGGAAAGACTGTGAGAACACTGCTGTCAGTAGGTTTCTGGGGCTGCTGAGTTTCTATCTCCAGCAAAGCAGCGCTGAGGCACCCATCGAATTGTAGCCACACATACTTGACATCTACATGACCCAACTGGGAGCTGTGGGTTCTGCACAGCTCACTGCAGATCATAACCTCATGTTTATCTAGCCATTCTGCAGAACAGCAGCCAAGACAAAGAATCAGACTCTTTCGGATCCATCTGTGCCAGCATCTTCAGCACCAACATAGATCAGACTCCCTTTGCCATCAAAGATTTGATGGAGATGTTGGAAGCAGCTGAAGACATGAACTCAGATTCAGGTCGGGCATCTGAGGAGGACAAACTGGAAGAAGAAAAAACAAAGAGTGGAGTATCCAACAAGAAAGCAGTGAAAAAACAGGTTAATGGCAAAACACCACACAAAGCAGAAGTCACAGCAATCGTTGCCACCAGGGGTAACTGAGAAGGATGATGTCTACACTTGTCGTCTTTGGAAACAAGTTCAGTACATGCCCAGTCTGTTTTGGAAGGGTAAAAGAATATCTTCCCGGTCTTCAGGAGTGCTATTGAACAGTGGAAAGTGGAACAGCTCTAGAAGAAACTTTGTTGCAGGAGACCTTGTGATTCTTGTGGATGATATGGCCCCTCGCAATTCTTTGATTACAGGAAGAATCGTGGATGCTGTTTCGGACAAAAATGGACAAGTGCGTAGTGTGTGGATTAAAACCAAAACCAGCTACTTGAACAGACCAATTACCAAGATTTGCCTTCTGCAGGAAGCGGAAAGACAACGAAGACCATTGGATATGTTCCATATGGACACGAACTTTGAACTTTACCTTTTTTGGATGTTTACTTATGGTGAACTGATTGGACTGTATTGGACTGGTTTTGACAAAAGGTCTGTTGGAAGTACTATTGGTGAGGGTTTTATTTTTGGTTTGTGTATGTCTCCTATAAGGTAATGGTAGTGATGAAATTGTTTTAGTTTAATAATTTGGGGCCAGAATGTAGGAGCCACATGTTGGGGTATTTATTTCCCCATATAATATATGTGTGCACATGCGTGGTGAGATCACCAGTGATTATGGGCGGCACCGTGGGTGGCACTGTGGGTGTGTAATCTTCATTAATGGGCACGCGCACCTGTGTTAGTTTTGGGCCTGGAGCATGGAGGCAGGGTGAACTTGGGGAGAAATTTTCTGTTGACAGTCATCTAAATGCACTGTTTGATATATCCTTACACATCTTGAAGATCATCAATCGAAGTAAGTGCTTGCTTCTTAAGATTATGATATTGGATATGGAACAATAAAACTCTGTGACACGTGCACTGGTTTAGCGTGATGCGTCTTTGATGCAAATCCTCAGCCTGCCGTGGTGTTTGTTTTCAAATTATATTACCCCAAATTTGGCCTTGGTCCTTAATTTCAGCCATTCCAAAAGTAGCTCTAGTGAGTTCTACTGAGAACGGGCTCTTTCTGTGAGTTGCGGTGCACCAACTTAAATTTTAACTCAATGTTGTTGGACCTCTGACACCCATATGAAATTGTTGAAATAAATGTATAATATGGGACCTTTAAATCCATCTTGTGATTCCTTAATTTGATTTGATAGACATAAAAAAATACCAAATTAACATTTTTATGGGAAAACCCATAGTTACTTTTTGGTGATTAGACAACTCTATACAATACGTCACTGCAGCACTTCATCAATAAGCCCTTAATGAGAGAGAAACTCCAACAGCCATTTATTGCTACAAGATACAGTCTGCTGGAAATGTCCCAAAATGCAATTAATTTGCTCTCAAACCATTAGAAGAATTAGTCATAATTTGCATATTTAGGGGAAACCAGTCACTGGGTACCATCTCATCAACACTATTCCTCAGTTCTGCCATGGTAATTCCAGTCTAATGTTTTATTTAATGGGTATTAGGGTTACCATCTAATAGCAAAAATGAAACCTTGAGGAGAAGACCAAAAAATTGTGATGCTAGTTATTCTGGCATTTGAATGAGCTTAAAATAAATAGCTGATAAATGCTATATAAATCTTTTCAACAACTAGCTACTTTTTGTTATTTACCGTTATGGACAATTAAGAATAAAGTCTTTAAAAAAAAGCAGGCTAAACAAACAGTTCAGTGTGAAAAACAACAAAAAGGTCCTAAAATTTCTCTATGAAAGTGAGCACAAAATGTCAGATTACTCAGATTCAAACTCAATGAAAACCCAAACATATACAATAAAAACATCACTCTATGCTATCTTACACTGTACTTAACTGTACAACAGCTATTTTGCCTTTGTAGTTAAATAAACTTGATAGCTATACTGCCATCCTGTGTATAAGTAGAGTAATAGTTTCAAGAACGTGAAAGATGGCGTATAGGTTTAATTATTAAATAAAGACAAACTTATAGTAAATTAGCAAATGTTTTCTATGCACGCAGTGGATTTTAAAAATATTTTCTAAGTTATGCTGTTCCTCAAAATACGTTTTTTTTTTTTTTTTTTTGATAAATACGTTTTGTGTAGCTGTACATTAGCAAGCTAACAACAATCAACAGGAAAAAAAATTCAAAGGGAACTCTAAAGTAAAATTAAAGCAACGATAATAACGAAAAATAACTGGTTGTATTCCAACAATTAGTGCAACTTACCCATGTTTTACATTTCGTTTGTGAATCTCTTCTTATCCTCATGAAAAAAAAAAAGGTTTATGTAACCGTTGCGCACGCGCTGAGCAGATATCGCTCCAACCCACTAGTGACAGAGAGTGAGACAGGTCCAAGATGGCGCTGTGAACGGTCACGTTTTTGAGAGCAGCATTCAAATAGAATCTTTATATTCGCAGCTGGTTTATGAACGCCTAAAAATACACTCTTCCAAACGTGGTGACACACTCTCTCAATCTAAACGAACCCAAAAACTACCTCTTAAAGGAAGATGTCGAACTTAAGCTCAAAAAGGAAAACCGCCGGGAAGTCGGATAAAATGGGAGCCGACGCTAGCAATGCTAATGCCCTCATTGACAACTGCCACGACTACACAGCTAGCATGGAGACCCCAAGATTTTCTATGATGAACGAAGAAGATTTCCCCTCCCTGCCCGCTACCCCAGAGAAACCCCCTGCTAAGAAAGGTAAAAATGAGGCAGCTAGCACAGACATTGTTGCTACGTTGTCGAAGCTTATCAACACCCGGTCAGATGAGCTAAAAACACTGATTCAAGATAATACGACGCAGATTGCATCTCTAGAAGGACATGTGGAAATTCTCTGCAACCAAATGAGTGAAGTGAAAGGGAAAGTCTCTCAGCTCGAACTCACTCTTGATGCGGAGAAGAAACACATAAGTGTGTTGGAGTCACGTATTACTGACATGGAAAGATACTCCCGGCGATGGAACCTGAAGCTACACGGCGTACCAGAGCGCATCGAAGAGAAGGATATACGTAAGGAAGTGATCCGAATCTGCCAAACCCTGCTACCTTCAGAAAAAGGAAAACTCCCGGATCTTGTTGATACTGTGCATCGTGTCGGAGTGAAAAGACCCAACGGTACCAGAAGCATCATAATACAATTTTCCTCCCGCGTGTGCAGAGCTGCGATTTGGGCCGCAGCCAAAAACTCCTCCTACCTGAGAGACAACAGCCTCCGTTTTACAGAGGATCTCTGCAAAGCTGACAGAGAAACCAGAATGAAGCTTTGGCCTCTGGTGGCTGAGGCCCGAAAAGCTGGTAAAGCAGCTTATTATGTGGGCGGTCGCGCCTTTATTGATAAAAAGGAAATTCCTCTTCCAGGCTGAGGTGATACATTTTACTTGCTTCTCACTCTTGTGTTCACTGTTATAAGAAATTAATATGCAATCTGTTAAGAGCTACCTTGGTTTCATATAAGCCACCTGCAATTTTTTGCTTTTCACTTATATGCTGTTCTCACATCACTGTGCAGTTCTTATAGTCAAAGCTGTTTAGCTGACTCAGTCTATTGTTTTGTATTATTATGTCTTTATCTGTTATCTCACTCAACGCCAGGGGTTTAAGAGATCACTTAAAACGTAAGGCTTTATTTTTATTTGCCAAGCAATGCAAAACTGACTTATGTTTTTTTCAGGAAACTCACTCTATTACCAATGATGTTCATTTTTGGAGGTCTCAATGGGGAAGTGATGGGTATTTTTCACATGCTTCACAGCGTTCAGCTGGGGTCTGCACTTTTAGAAACACTTTCTCAGGTACTGTACTTCACACAGAATGCGACAGGAATGGTCACTATACTTTTCAAGTTTTGGATGTTCATAATGCCAATTTCATAATTGTTAATCTTTATGGCTACAACACGATTCATGATAACAATAGTTTACTAAATGAGGTAGAAAACAGAATTCTCTATTGGCTTCCTAAATTCCCTCATGCTTATCTGGTTATTGGAGGCGATTTTAATATTACTCTAGACAACGCAATAGATAGATGGCCAGCAACGATACAAACTAATGCTAATGCACAACTAAAATTATTAATGCAAAAATTCGACCTAATTGATATTTGGAGAGAAAAGCACCCCTCTTTAAAAAGCTTCACTTGGAGCAACAAAGCAAAATCTAGACAATCTAGAATTGATTTTTGGCTAATATCAAACAACTTAAAACATGAATCAAATGCTGAAATCATTCCCACACCCCTAAAGGACCACAAAGCAATTAAATTGAGTATCGCTCTGTTACCACCCTCTAGATGTTTGCCTACTTCGTACTGGAAACTTAATAGCTCTGTCTTACGTCAGGACATTGTCAGACTCAAAACCGTAGAACTACTGCAAACTTTTTGGAACAGGGCTAAAGCTGAGGAAGATTACGGCAGAAAATGGGAACTCTTTAAATTTGAAATAAGTAAATTTCTAAGGAAATACTGCAGTGATCTAGCCAAACAAAATCGATCAGCAGAAGAAAATGTGATAACCAGGATATCTGCTCTGTCTTCCATCCTTCCTAATGCATTGACACCAAGAGAGAAGGAAGAGCTACTAGAGCTCCAGACTAAATTAGACAAACTCTATCAATCAAAAGCTAAAGGGGCTTATATCAGATCCAGAAGGCAATGGCTAGAGGAAGGTGAGCATAACTCTGCATACTTTTTCAGGTTAGAAAAATCTCAATCTAAGAATAACACAATTCACCAACTCCAAACAGATAACGGTGTGAGCAACGATGCAGCCTGTATAGCTAACTTTTGCTCCAACTTCTATAAAAAACTTTATAGTTCTAAATATTGTGAGAATACAGCTGCTGCCTTTCTAAACTCGTTAAAGAATGTTAAGCAAATTAGCCCTGAAGACCAAGAATTCTGTGATCACCCAATCTCTTTAAAGGAAGTTCTAGATTCAATTGATGGCCTAAAAAATAACAAATCACCTGGAACAGATGGTCTGCTGTCAGAGTTCTACAAAACATTCTCCAAAGATGTAGCTCCCTTCCTACTGGCAGTCTATAATGAAAGCATTATCCAAGGCACCCTCCCACCCACAATGACTCAAGGGCTGATAACACTCATCCCTAAACCAAAAAAGGACCTTTTACTTATTGATAATTGGCGCCCAATCAGCCTTCTAAACAATGATTACAAAATACTGGCCTCTATTTTCGCGAAGCGCTTAAAACTGGTTCTGGATAATGTTATCGATGAAACACAGTCAGGATTTTTAAGGAACAGACACATCTCCAATAATATCAGACTTGTGCTTGACATGTTAGACTATCCAGAACTAATTAATGATGAAAGCCTAATTTTGTTTCTAGACTTTTACAAAGCTTTTGACTCAATCGAGCATGAATTCATCTTTAAAACAATTGATATGTTTGGATTTGGTAACCTTTTTTGTAAAACCGTTAAAACCTTATATAACAATGGAAATTGCTCAATTAAATTAAAAAACGGAACTTCCCCAAGGTTTAATCTAAATTGCGGAATAAGACAAGGTTGCCCTATTTCCCCCTATTTATTCTTGCTTTCCACTCAACTATTAGCTAACCATATTAAAAACAGTCAGCTGAAGGGTATATCAATCTTAGATAGAGAAATTATCGTTAGTCAACTGGCTGATGACACAACAATTTTCTTAAAGAATTCCTCACAAATCCCCCTGGCACTTGAAATCATTAAAACGTTCTCTAAAGCTTCAGGCCTCTCTCTAAATCTGAATAAATGCGAATTAATGGCCATCAAGAACTGCGAACTGCCATCTATTTGCAATATCCCCGTCAAAGAAACTGTTACATATTTAGGAATAATTATAAATAAAAACCAAAATATTAGATGTAACTACAACTTCAATCCAATTCTGGAAAAAACTAAGAAAAAACTTACTTCCTGGCTTCAAAGAGACTTGTCCCTTCGGGGCAGGACATTGCTCTCTAAAGCAGAGGGAATATCTAGAATTACTTATGCAGCCACTTCATTAGAGGTTGATAAAAAAACATGTAGAAACATTGATCAGCTACTATGCAACTTTGTCTGGAAGAATAAAACCCATTACATTAAAAAATCCGTCTTAATGAACAACTATGATAAAGGTGGCCTCAATTTTCTTGACTTTACCACTATCAACAACACATTCAAAATTAATTGGATTAAAAAATGCCTCCAAAACCCTACCTCAATTTGGAACTTCATTCCCCATCATGTTTTCTCTAAGATAGGTGGCCTTAAATTCGTTCTACTATGTAACTACAATATTGACCGGATTCCTGTCGCATTATCTAATTTCCACAAACAAGCCCTCCTGGCCTGGTCTCTTATTTTCAAACATAACTTTTCTCCAAACAGATACTTTATTTGGAATAACAAAGACATCTGCTATAAAAACAAATCTTTATTTTTTGACAACTGGTTTAGGAATAATATTGTTTTGGTAAGCCAACTCTTTAACTCAAGGGGCAACCTTTTCAGCTACCAAGAATTTCTGTGCCATTTTGAGATTCCTATAAGCCCAAAACAATTTGCTATTGTATTTGACGCTATCCCGGCAGCCGTGAGGATGCTGTACAGGGGCCAAACTTCTTCACTCTCTGACGCTCTGTTACCTTCTCTTGATCCATTTGACACCTCTGTTGGTAGATTATGTTTTCAATCTGGCTCTTCTAAAAATAAAAATAAAATTATTCGCAGCTTACTCCAAGCTGACTCTGTTTCTGTCCCATATGTGATGTCAGCTTGGTCTAGTATGGTTACTGGAATATGCTGGAACAAAACATGGGCTCTCCCCAATAAATACCTACTAGTTAATAAAGTGAAAGAAGTTTCTTTTAAAATTATCCATCGCTGTTACCCAGTGAAATCATTCCTGATTAGGTATAAGAAAGACATTGATACTGCCTGTTCCTTTTGCAATGTTCATCCAGAGACAGTCTCTCATCTTTTCTGGGCCTGCGAACACACTAGTCGCCTGTGGCAAGGCATCTGCCGTTTTATTTTAGACAATGTTTATGATGACTTTAAACTTTTTTTCAAAGATGTCTTGTTTGGATTCACTAATGTTGGAAAAAATTTGGATGATTATTTTTTTCTATGCAACCTTATACTGTTGTTGGCCAAATTTTATATTCACAAATGTAAAGTTACCAAATCAAAACCCTCATGTGTTTGCTTTCTAAAAGAAATGGAGCTATATATCCGCACCCTGACCTCCTCTGATAATAGGAAAGCCCTGAAAACAGTATCCCTATGCTCAAAATTTAATATATTTTTATAAGCTGTATCTGCTTGTCACTGTTTATTACTTTCATGTAAAACCCCAGGCGCTTTTTGTTCTTGTTTTTGTTTTCTCTTTTTGTTCCATATCTTCTTTGTTAATTGTTTGTTAATTTTCCAATTAATTTGTATGTGCTAAGACTTCAATAAAACAATGGAAAAAAAAAAAAAAAAAAAAAAAGAAGAATCGGTTTCCGGTTCAAACTGCGCCGCCATCTTGGTCCTGGCAAGCGGTGGAAGAGGACTGAAGGAGGGTTGCTGGATCTGTGGCGGGTTGGAGCTGAACAAACTGGACGTTAACACACTGAGAATGACTTTTTCATATGTTATTGCTTTTATTTTGATACCTCTTTAGTTAAATATTACATCTTTTTGTCCACCTTTCAACCAACTTATTTTATTCCAGACTTTTTCTTCTTGTTTTTATTTTTACTGCATTTAATTAGTTTTATATCATGAGAAATGGATTCAGGCATTAAGGGGTTAAAGATTTGTATGTCATTGGTTGTTTATAGTCGTGTGTGTTCTTCTCCAGTATAAAGTAATGACAGTAGATTGTTTAATCCACTGACTTTTCTTCTCCGAATCTAGTCCTCCAGGGCTGGTGTCCTGCAGGTATCAGATGTTTCTCTACTGCAACACCTGATTCCAATAAAATGGATCGCCACCAGCTGGTTGTCAAGTTCTGCACAAGCCTGTTAATGATGCAGTCGTCTGAATGAGGTGTGTTGCTGCAGGCAAACATCCAATACCCACACGACACCGGCCCTTCCAGACCGGGTTCGGTGATCCCGGTTCAAAATGGTGAAATTGATCTATCTGGATGTATTGATGAGCACCTAATGATTCTTTCCTTCTTTCCACAGAAGTCAATTATAGAATTATTATAATAATTATTTTTAGTGTAAACCAGAAGAATCAGCCATCTCCAGACTCCTGGTTTTACCATTGTCTTTTAGGACAATCAATTATGGATTTAACTGACTGTAAACCCAATAAACTGTATTGATCCTCTGTCAGTGATCATTAATGATTGTTATCTTGCAGTTTCAAACCTTTTTTTTCCATCATAAATTTGAATATAAAAAGCAAACCAGATGAAGAATGAACAAATATTAAACATTTAATCCAGTTAGTACTGGTCTCATGGACCATCCTGACCTGACCAACATGGCCGGTATGTTGGCGTGTAGCGTCGACATCTACATATGTTCGGATGTTATTTTATGTCTGTCCAGTGACTCAGTTTGTGTAAATAAATCTGAGTTTCAGATGTCTTGACTCTGAATTCCTCTCCCCGTTAAAACATCTACACTTTATTTTCAGTATTTATGGTTCAAACTTTAAGGATGATGGCCTTTCTGTGTGGAGTTGGCGTGTTCTCAGCGTGTATGCGTGGGTTCTCCAGCTTCCTCCCACCATCCAAAGACATGCATGTTAGGTTAATTGATGGCTCTAAATTCTCCCTAGGAGTGAGTGTGTGTGTGAATGGTTGTTTGTCCCCTATGTGTTGGCCCTGCGATGGACTGGTGAGATATATACACACACACATATATTATATATATATAAGCTTCTAACTAAATAATACAAAATCCTTAGCATGAAAAGTTAAAATGGTTCAGTGGAGGCCTGTGCTCTGATTGCTTCTAGTTCTGTCAGGTGATGGAGAAAAATAACCAAGCAGAATGCAGCGTTCAACCACTTCAGTTTATTTACAGAAACACAGAAGAAGAAATCACTCAAAAAACTCCAAAGAAAAAGATCAGAAACATCCTCATCCTCACGTACAGTTACACACTGAGCATGCAGCATCAGTCCAGTTTACACAGAACCAGTAAGTCCAGATAGCCAAGAACCAGTAAGCCCAGCTAGCCCAAAACCAGTAAGTCAAACTAGCCCAGAACCAGTAAGTCCAACTAGCCCAGAACCAGTAAGTCTAACTAGCCCAGAACCAGTAAGTCCAGATAGCCCAGAACCAGTAAGTCCAACTAGCCTAGAACCAGTAAGTCCAGCTAGCCCAGAACCAGTAAGTCAAACTAGCCCAGAACCAGTAAGTCCAGCTAGCCCAGAACCAGTAAGCCCAGATAGCCAACAACCAGCAAGTCCAGCTAGCCCAGAACCAGTAAGTCCAACTAACCAAGAACCAGTAAGTCCAGATAGCCAAGAACCAGTAAGCCAAGCTAGCCCAGAACCAGTAAGTCCAGCTAGCCCAGAACCAGTAATTCCAGATAGCCAAGAACCAGTAAGTCCAGCTAGCCCAGAACCAGTAAGTCCAGCTAGCCAAGAACCATGCCCACCAGCAGCTGAGAAAAGTTGGTTCTGATCCAGAACATCAGCAGATGGAAAATCAAGAGGACAAACAAGGGGTGGAGTGTTTTCTCCGGGTCAGCAAGGAGGTCCTGCCCCAAGTGGAGGAGTTCATGTATCTCGGGGTCTTGTTCACGAGTGAGGGAAGGATGGAGCGGCAGATGGACAGGCGGATCAGTGCGGTGTCTGAACAAAAAAGCAAAGCTCTCGATTAACCGGTCAATCTATGTTCCTAACCTCACCTATGATCATGAGCTGTGGATAGTGACCGAAAGGACAAGATCGCGAATACAAGCGGCCGAAATGAGTTTTCTCTGCAGGGTGGCTGGGCTCTCCCTTAGAGATAGGGTGAGAAGCTCGGTGATACGGGAGGGGCTCAGACTAGAGTCGCTTCTCCTCCACATCGAGAGGAGCCAGATGAGGTGGCTCGGGCATCTGGTTAGGATGCCTCCTGGACGCCTCCCTGGTCCGGGCATGTCCCAGTGGAAAGAGGCCCCGGGAAAGACCCAGGACATGCTGGACGGACTACATTTCGCGGCTGGCCTGGGAACGCCTCAGGATCCACCCGGATGAGCTGGTGAATGTGGCCGGGGAGAGGGAAGTCTGGGTTTCCCTGCTCAGGCAGCTGCCCCTGCGACTGACTCCGGATAAGCAGCAGAAGATGGATGGATGACAAACCAATCTGCTCAACATCTGAGACCAGTTCAAGTCCAGGTACCGGACCGCTTCTAGTTCCAATCAAAATTATTAAAGAAGTGTGGGATCATCTTGACAGAGAACGCAATTAAAGGCAGAAACATCTAAAGAAAAGGTTTGGAAAGTCCATCAAGTCCTTCCTGGAGTACTCTTCCTGAAAAGTATTTTAAGGATCCTGGAGAACTATTGAAGAAGACTGAAAGAAATGACAGAAAGCTTCTCTATGAGGGTTCATACTGGGATGAAGAATAAAAAATATTCACTTCAAGCTCCTTATATATAGGCTATTGTAGAACATATTTCTGTAAATCAGCTGGTTCCTGTTGACTGGATCAGTATTGGTTCAAAACTGCATCAGGACTGGATCAAGTTTTTGTTTACTGTGAAGAAGACCTCAAACTAAACTGGAAGGAAAGAAATGAGTTCAGCCGTAGTTTTCCGAATTAGCTTGTTAACTATATCAGCAATATGTTAGCATGTTAGCTTATGGCTACAACATCTCCCTCCTTTAGAAAAACCTGGTCCTCATGTTCCCCGTCCTGCTAATGAGAGACGCTTCTAAAATAGACCCCGTCCACCTGTATGAGTGTTTAGCATCAGAACCAAACGGAAACCAGGTTCTGGTACCGTAGCATTGATCTGGACTTATTCAGCTGCTGGACACGTTTCTGTTACCAGAACCAACATGTGAAATCTGAACTCTTCACTTTCAAACATGAACACCAAACAGTTTAAAAAATGACATCTCAGATATCTGCAGGAGAGTTTCTGCACGTCCACAAATAAATACTTTCAAGTGTCGTAAAATTTTAAAGATAGAAAACACCGTGTAGAAAACAACCGTTCACTCTGGAATCGCCGGTTAGAGTCCCAAACGAACCGGGACGAAACTGACTGTGGAGTCAGATGGAAAGCTTCATGTTCACCTGAATATTCCTGTTAACACCTTTTTACACCTTTCTGCACCTGTTTAACCTGCAGCTTCAGATTGACCTGGTTTGTCTTTTTTAGTTTATCTGGATAATTCTGACCAATAACGGCCTCAAGAAATTGGCCAATTAGAAGAAAGGAGCGTCTGGCCAATATACTCACTATATAACCTCATGTTCATCTAGGCAGCATGGAAATGTTCCTGGTGTTCCTGACGTCCGACTGTCAGTTTGGTCACATCTTTGTTTACTTCCTGTGCAGTTTCCATGACAACAGAAATGAACACAGCGTGGAACGTGTCATAGATAGATTCCATTTTATTCATGTTAATGATTCTTCCTTACATGCCACAGGAAGTCATGGAGTTCCTCAGGGTTCTGTACTTGGGCTGATACGTTTTCAAATTTATGCATTTAACCCTTACTTTACCAGGAAGATATTAAGAACACATTCTTATTTACAATATTGGCACAAACACACCTGACTTTTCATGTTTTTTGTGCTTCCAGTAGGTAAGATTATTAGATAGTGTAGTATAAATATTCATTTCTACACAGATGATACTCAGATATACTTCTGTATGAAACCTGAGAAGAGTAAAGCTTGTTAAAAATTCTGCAAGAACAGAGAACTTTTTTCTTGTTCTTGAGGTCGAAAGAACAAGAAAAAGTTGGCTTTTGCTTGGTGGAAAAGACACCTTCCTGCTTCATGCATTGTAACATCCACCATGCCCACTTCCAAATAGTTTTTGGACAGCACACATGAAAAAAGTTCTGTCCCAATGATGTGTTGAGTAGAAGCTGCAAGAACTCTCCAACCAGGACGAGAGAAAAATTATGTCCATTTCTCTGTTCTTGCAGATTTTGTAACGGTGTTAATGTTGAGAATATTTCTGCTTTTTCGCGTTCTCGTAACCAACCGGCTTCATTCTGAGCATAACTGACTATGGTGAGTTTAACCCTGTTTCCACCAACATGTGCTGCTAGTTGGTTCAATAAACCTCGATTGCTGTTGTGTTTCCATAGCAACTATACCCTTACTTGGTAGGTGAGGGTACATATGTAATAACGTAATGTCATACCAGCGTTATGCCTTCCTCGAATAGATAGATAGATAGAT
>JBAFTC010000017.1:31951480-31968548 GCA_037177435.1 Melanotaenia nigrans
CTTCACAATATGGAATCAGTAGCAAAACATTTTTAGAATATCACCAGCTTAAATCTATTATATGTATAAGTATATGTATAAGTGCGCATGTGGGGCGGGCCTGGGGGTGGTGGGCCATGGGTCTAAGTGGAATTCTGCTGCACTAATCGATCACTTCTTGGATTGTTTGACAGATTCTCTCAAGGACGAGCTGGTAACCCGGGATCTCCCGGAAACCCTGGCCGCTCAGATCAATCTGGCCATCCGCTTGGATAACCGTCTCCGGGAGAGACACCATGAACGCAGAAACCTGGTCTCGGCACTGTCACCGATGGAGGCCCAGCTTCCTCTGCGCAGACCGCCACTTGAGTTTTCATCCGCTTCCGAATCCGAGCCGATGCAGGTGGGTCGAGCGCATTTAACCCTGACGGAACGGCAGAGACGGCTGTGGGCAGGGAAGTGTCTCTATTGTGATGATGGGCCACTTCCGCGCCACCTGTCCTGTTTGGCCAAAAGATCCAGCCCGTCAGTCAAGGTCGGGGTTCTGACGGGCCAAACCCAGACAAAAACCCAAATCCCGGCTACCATCTCCTTCGCAGACCAGACTCTCATGGTCCCAGTATTGATTGACTCAGGCGCTGAGGACAGTTTTTTGGCCTCCTCTCTGCCACCCCATAGACCTTACGACTGTTCCATAAATCTTCTACCAGGGTCCTCCTTACCTAACAGCAGGCTGTATAACATCTCTAGACCAGAACGAGAGACGCTGGAGAAGTACATTCAGGAGTCTCTGGATGCTGGCATTATTAGACATTCCTCCTCTCCTTTAGCTGCAGGATTTTTCTTCGTCACGAAGAAAGATAAAACCCTGCGGCCCTGCATAGACTACCGGGGTTTGAACAAAATCACTGTTCATAATAAATATCCGTTACCTCTGATCGACTCAGCGTTCGATTCCTTGCTTGGTTCCACAGTGTTCACTAAGCTAGACCTCGGAATGCTTATTACCTGGTCCGCATTAAGGAAGGAGACAAGTGGAAAACAGCCTTCAAGATACCACTGGACTGGCCTACACCCGACTCAGTAAAGCAACTGCAGTGCTTTTTGGGCTTCGCTAATTTCTGCCGCCATTTTATCAAGAACTTCAGTTTAACGGCGGCCCGCTCTCCAGGTTGACTTCCCCCAAGACACCCTTTCTCTCGTCCGAGGGAGCTGACTCAGCTTTTCAGAAGCTGAAGGAGTGATTCGCCTTGGCCCCGGTGTTCACTCAGCCTGATCTGTCCCGGCAGTTCGTGGTGGAGGTCGACCCCTCCGATACCGGGGTGGGGGCTGTTCTGTCCCAGCGGTCAGTGCAGTCGGGTGAGTTGCATCCGTGTGCCTTTTTCTCCCGGCGTCTTAACCCAGCAAAACGGAACTACGACGTGGGAGAACGTGAACTGCTGGCGGTGAAACTGGCTTTGGAGGAGTGGCGACACTGGCTGGAGGGAGCGGCATGTCATGTCATGGCTCACGCTTCCTGCTGACCTTTTTTTGGATCACAGAGCACCTCTTCTATCAGGATGGCGCAGCTGGAAGTCATCAGACTAATCACCACTCACGCATAAGAACTCCAGGCAGATCTTCAGTCTTTGCTGGATTATACTACAATCTCTGGTAACCAGTCGTGACCTAAGTCTAGTCTCTGTTTGTAACTTGACATTAACTCTCCTATGCTTTCTCCCCATGAGAACCCGACCTGAACCTCGCCGGTGACTTCGGAGAATCCTGTCTGTCCGCTCCAGCCCGTCCTCCCCGTGATCTCATCTCATTCCACTGACCAGTGTCTGTTAACCTTTCCCAGCGTTTCCTCTTCCTTGGATCCTAACACCAACCCCGACACTGGTAAAAAGTTACACGGCAGTAGAAGATTCAATGAAATGGGCCTGTAATTTGATAGCATCTGCTTGTCACCTGTTTTATAAACGGGTATAACGTTGGCTAATTTAATTTTCTGGTGAAATTCTTCTGTTATCAGGGACTGATATGTGTGAAAGGTTTGATGATGTATTTGATTATATTTTTAATTAATGACATGTGAAATCCATCGCAGTCGAAAGATTTTTTTACTTTTGTGTTTTCTGACAATGTGAATGATCTCCTCTTCATTCGTTCCCTTTATAAACATGGTTTCTTTAATACTTGTACTTTCCCCTCTAGTGTCTGTTTATCTCCGGTGTTTACAATGTCCTCAGCCAGATCAGGACCAACACTTACAAAGAAATTATTAAATTCATTAGCAGCTGTATTTAAGTCGTTGGTTACAGCATTTTTTTTATCCAGAAAATTTTGGGGATAATCTGTTTTCCCACTTCTCTTTTTAATAATATTATTGAGTATGTTCCATGTACCTTTAATGTTGTTTCTATTGTTCTCTATCAATTTACTATAATGATCCTTTTTACTGGTTTTTATTATTATAGTTAATTTATTTTTGTATTTCTTATATGTTTGTTCTGCCTCCACAGTTCTTTTCCGCAAGAATTCTTTATATAACACATTTTTCTTTTTACAGGCATTAAGTATTCCTTTAGTTATCCAAGGCTTCTGTACATAGTTTTGTTTAATCATCTTTCCTACAAGTGGGCAATTTTTTTCATACAAAGGTAACAGGATGGACAAAAATGATTCATAGGCTTCATCAGCACTTTCTACATACACACTATTCCAATCCTGCTTCCTTAACTCTTCTTTAAGATTATTAATGTCTCTCTGTGTCATTTGTCTCGTTATTTTGAAGATTTTATTGTTTTTCTGGGTCCTGATACTGTTAGGAATGATAGCAAACACCGGGAGATGATCACTGGCATCATTGATTATTAATCCACTTTCTATTTTTCTGCCCATGACATTAGTAAATATATTATCGATAAGTGTTGCACTATGTGTTGTTATTCTGCTTGGACGTGTTATGGCGGGATAAAAACCCAGACTATACATGGTATTGATGTACTCTGCTGTTATGTTATGTTCTTGAGGATTTAACAAGTCAATGTTAAAATCTCCACAAATGAAAACCTGTTTCATGTTTCCAATATTGTTTGTTAATTCAGATAACCTCTCCTTAAATGTGTCGATACAAGAACCAGGTTTTCTATAAATACAGCTTATTACAACATTTTTTGTACTGCCCATATCTATTTCTACTGTAACACATTCCATGATATCGTCCATCACAAATGACATACTGCTGATTAAATGACTTTGATAGCTTTTATCTATATATAAAGCAACTCCCCCTCCCTTTGTTGCTGGTCTATTTATAAAGTAGCTCTCATATCCTGTAATCTGTACCATATCACCTTGTTCCTCATTCAGCCAGGTTTCTGATATTGCTATTATTGTAAATTTTGTACCCAATTGCTGTAGACAGTATTTAATTTTTGAGAGGTTTGCATTTAGACTCCTACTGTTAAAGTGTATAATTGATATGGCATCATCAGTATTCATCTTTCTTTTCATGAATTGGTCTTCTGTATAGTATTTGCATTCATTGTAGTTATTGTTGTAAAAGTGATTTTCTGGGTCAACATCATTTTCAAAGTCCTGTGATTTATGCTCAGTGTAACTGAAGGTTTCCAAGTTCAGTTTTTCATAGTCTGTTAAATGTTCAATCATGTTTTGTTGAGTGTTGTATTAGAGTCCGTTATTTTATGCAGTTTCCATGTAAGTACAGTACTTCCCTCCTCAAATCATGCTTCATACCTGTCCAGCTCACTGATGTCTCTGATGACGTGCACTTTTGCTTCCTCTGGTGTTGATCCGTTTTGCTTGATGTAAATCTTGCAGTTTGTTGTCCACGTTGCTTGAATCTTGTTAAGTTTCCTCAGCATTCGAGCTTTTCGGGCGATATCCGCGTTCTTTTTGGTTAAGTGCTCATTAATATACACATCGGTTCCTTTGAGTTTCCTTCCTTGTTTTAGCAGTGACCGTTTTTTCTTTTGGTTTGTGAAGCGGATAATTATTGCTGGGGTATTTTTATTTTTACTGGGCAGTGTGTGGCAAGCCTTGATGTCTTCACAGTTGATTGTTATTCCTTTACTGTCAAGAAAGTTTGCTACCTGTTGCTCCAGAGATTCCTTTTCGGCTTCGGATTCCTCGGCTCCTCTCCTGTCGGTGTGTTCCCCAGTATTCGCCACCATATTGGCATAGGACCGACGCCTGGTCCTCAGACCGCTGATGATCAGGTCGCTCTTCCGGGAATACTGCTCCAGATCGTCTACCCGTTTTTCCAATATTTAAATTTTTTTGTCCTTTTCTTTAATTATGTTCTTCAGTGCCTGAATTTCAACCACCAGGTCCATCATTTTCTTTTGCTGTTCAGCAATTGTTGCGATTTCCGCAGAAAGAAAGTCCAGAGACTTTTTGATCTCCTCCACCTCCTCGGGAGACGCTGAGTTTCTATTGGGCGCCATGTTCATTTCATTTCCCAGAGTAGCAATGGTGGAAAAAATAACACCATGCTAGATGGAAACAGAGCAGACTCCCAGCTTGGAAGGTTGATACTGGTGACACTCTGCAGCTGCTTTCACTGGCATCTGCTAAATGATGCAGCTGTACTAAATGTGTACTTCTTTTTGCACAGGTCTTGAGTTTTGCTGGCAATATGAATGGAGCCAGAAATCCCAGAGGGTCATAGATGTGACTGTGTACAGAATTCTACGTCTAGTGACTGGCTTGGGTTCCACATTTATCTGGAGCATGAAGTAGTCTGTCTCTGTACACCGCTGAACACCTGAGGCTCATTCCACCGGTGATGTGTCATGGCTTAAAACCATGTCTTTGACTTCAGCAGCGCTTTTACCCATTTCCTCGTCTGGAACGTAAGTCTTGGAGATCTTCTAGGTGGACTGCCAGACTGTTGCCACTGACTTTATTCAATTTTAATTCCTTAGAACTGTCTGTGCTTCAGCACTTAATTAATCCTTTGAATCCTCTGCAGTTCTTTTAAGGGCTTAAGAAGTGCAACTGGGTGAGGATGTAGCACCAAACTTCCATCCTAAACTCTTCCACATCACTTTTCAGGTCCCCCTCCAGCCACCACAAAAACCACAGCAGTTCTTAATCTTCCTCTGACACCTTGTTAAAATACGGACTCTACATCCATGAATCTTACAGATGCCAGTAAGTGTTTCCGGTCTCGTCCTTGTAGTAGTTGTTCATTCTGTGATGTTCCCTGATAGGCTGCAGTGTAATCAGACTACTGATCTTGTTTCTTTGGTTGGCACACTCCATGGTGGTGCACGGCAGCCGTTCAAGGCTGGGTGATCATATGATCGTGTGTAATGATTACGATAAATTTCAGGTTAATCACGGTGACCAGTTTGGGGCCTATTTACATGATCAACATGGTGGAAATGTCCGCAACAACAGCCAATGAGTTGACCTTTTGCTGCTCTACTTCCATAAGTTGTTGGAGAAGTTGATTCTAGAAATGACCAAACGTGGAGCTGAGTGCAGCAAAATAGAAGGCAGACATGACATCAGAGTTATCCTCCAATGATGAGGTCACAACGTCGGTTGTGTGGTGGTGGTTTGGATATCTCCAAAATCACGTGCAGCAAATTAAGCCAATATGCAAGGTATGCTAGCGATTGGTGTCGTTAACAACAAGCATCTCAACAAATCTGTTTACTCATTTGAAGGAAAATCACTCAAGTGATTATACGGAAATCATGAAAATGTGAGTTGAGTCAGCACAGCCTGCCAGTATGGCACAAAGTAGAACCAGCAGTTTAGCCGCAGATTACTAGCAGAATAGCTCTACTAGCGGTTTAGCCGCTACTAGTGAATTAGTTGTACTAGCGGTTTAGCTCTACTAGCGGTTTAGCTCTACTAGCGGTTTAGCCGCTAGCTGCGGTGCAGCCACATGACCAGAACAGCATTCAGTCCTGTCATCGCTAGCATGCACTGTACAAACAACATTTGTTGCAACCTTAAAGCAGACAGGACTCCATCTTGATTCTGGCAGCTTTATTTGCCCCGTGCTGCATACTTTTTTTTATTAATGTGCGGATTTTCTTAAGGCAGCCAGGACATGCAAAGTGACCATGATACACACGTGGCCTAGCTTAAACACACATGCACACACTGCATGCAGGCTGATGTGCTGTAGCTCACAGGTGTCCCATGTTCCTACAGCAAACAGGAAGTTCAAACAGAACTGACTTGAGAAACCACCTGAATGGTAAAAAGGTGAACATTGCTGAAACACTTCTCCTGGACAATATGTAAATTAGAACATATTATACTTTAAAATTTCCAGGCTGCAACACTCTCCTTCACAAAAATATAAAATGTATAAAACGTTTTCACATATTTTTTTTTTGTGAACTACTTGGTGCATTTAAAGTAGGTTAACTCAAACTAAATATGACAAATTACTAAACTGGGTTCTCTCATCTTAAACTCCATCCATTTTCACTCTTTCAGATATGCTCACATCTCTGGTATAAGACTGGACATAATAATGATGATAATAATCATAATAATAATAATAATAATAATAATAATAATAATAATAATAATGGATTAGATTTATATAGCGCTTTTCAAGGCACCCAAAGCGCTTTACATTGTGAATCCATTATTCATCTACTCCCCACTCATACCTGGTGATGGTAAGCTACTTGTGTAGCCACAGCTGCCCTGGGGCAGCCTGACGGCAACGTGGGACAACGGAAATGGGACAAGGAAAGCACCCAGTACTAGGTTATTACAGATTTTAATGCCATGCATAAAATTATCAATGACTGTATGCACAACTACACAACACTGGACTGTGCACTACTCGGTTCTGATCTGAATTCTGCTCAAATTATGCCCAGATTGGATGTGTTTTAACAATAAGGTAACTTATTGACGTCAAGGCTATCCCATCACCTGAAACTATATAATGCTTATTAAAAGAAAGTTGTAAAATCAGTCTTTTTTTGTTTGTTTTTTCCCCATTGATACTGGCGCAGCAGCTCTTGCCTGTTTTCTTTTCTGGTGTTTTAACTATTTCATAGCTCACTGCTTCTGTTAATATTGTGGTATATTTTGTGGAAGCAGGTGTTGTGGACAAATAGTCTGTGCTGGCATTTTGCTATTCACTGTCCTTGATAACATTCTGTAGTTTTGTGAAGCCTGGTTGACAACCTCTCCTCTCTTCTCGGTGCCGTACTGTTGTTTCCTCTTTGGTGTCTTCATAGCCGTTTCTGTGATATGATGACTTCATCATATGAAGATCTTCTCCTCTGGATCATACTATTTTGTAGCAAATTACTTTAAGCTTATGATGTGACAAAAAAACTTTCAGGTAAGAGCTCCGGACATCAGCTTTATGCAAAAACTATGGTTTATTGCAAAAAGTGCCATCGTAAACAGATATGCATTTCTGTGAGGTCTCTGAAGCCAGTCGTAGAAAACCCCCAGACCAGATGTGGGCTGTGGTCTTATATACTCTTTAGACAAAGACATTCCTGAGTCATGAATATAGGACGTTCTTGTGAGTCCAGTCTCTAGGACAGACTTATTTGTACACTAATCTGCTTTTTTTCTTTGGATTCTCTGCATTTATTTCAACTCAAACATCCAACGTAACAATGTGCATGGGGTCTCTGGGTGCATGGTTTCCAGTAGGAAGATTGTAGCCTTCCCCAGGGACAGACACTGGATCAGCGGTGGTGCTATGGAAGACTCGCCGTGGGCGCCGCACCAGGACAAAAGTTTGGGAAAAGAGACGCTTCAGACCTGTTCTCCCCTCCATCATCATAGGAAACGTAAGATCTTTTCCCAACAAGATGGACGAGCTGATGGCGTTCACGGGACATCAGCAGAAGTCCAGAGAGAGTAGCGTCCTTCTGTTTACGGAGATCTGGCTGACTCCGCTTATTCCTGATTCTACGGTTTTACTGGAAACTTCTGTCTACTGCATGCGGACAGAACGAAGACCAGCGTTAAAGGAAAGGAGGGTCTAGCTGTGTTTGTGAATGTGAGGCAGTGTAAACCGGCCCTGCATGAGGCCATATCATCTGCCACCGGAGTTCACGTTACTGTGAAGCAGTGTACGTGCTTCCTTCTGCTAATTCGGATGTAGCGTCTGACACCCAGCTCACGGTCACCAGCAGGCTGCAGACTTGGCACCCACAGACCTGCTTCCTCATCTCTGGAGACCTTAGCTACACCTCTCTGTCATCTGTTCTGCCAGTACACACACAGTACGTCACCTGTCCCACCAGAAATACTGGACTTGTTTCATGCAAACACTAAGGAGGCCTGTTCTGCACCCCTTCTCTCCTCCAGGCTGATCACCATATTCTACATCTCCAGCCAGTGTATAAACCTGTTGTACTGTAGGCTGTGGTCCCACATACAGGGAGGAGGTGGACAGCTGAGAGCGAGAAGGCTCTTAGGGACTGCTTCAACACCACTGCGTGGACGGAGCTCTCTGATCTACATGGGAAGGACATTAATGCAGACTGCACCACAGACAACATAAACTTCGGTTGTAGAACATTGTTCCCTCCAAGGTGGAGCTTAGCTAGCAACAAGCCATGGGTTTCCCCTGATATTAAAGCTCTACTGGGGGAGAAGAGCGCATTCAGATCTGGGAACAAGGAGGAGCTGAGGAGAAAGACCAGAGAGGGGAGGCCTGTTACAAGAGGAAGGTGGAGGAGCAGCTACAGCAGCAGAACATCAGTCGGGTGGAGAAGCCTGAAAACTATTCTCTGTACTGCATAGTCCATTACGGGTCGCAGGTAAGCTGGAGCCTATATCAGCATTTAGCAAGTGAGAGGCAGGTACACCTGGACAGGTAACCTACACAGGTAGGGACAAAAACCATTCATACACACACTCTCACTGTTAGGGAGAATTTAGTGACCAGTTAACCTAACATCATTGTTTGGATGGTGGGAAGATGCCAGAGAACCTGGAGAGAACCCACATAACAAGCAAACTCCATAAAGAAAGGCCACCGCCCCCCCACGTTTGAACCCCCCCAGCCTAGGCTTGAACCAGCGACCTTGCTGTGAGGCTGCTAACGGTGGTGTGGTGGTTAGCACTGAAAACTGTCTCAAGCTTCTGCATTCAAACACTTTGACACCTGGACTACCTTCACACCTCTGGCTTATCCCCCCACCCCTTTACAGCAGAGAAAGGAGCTGAGGAGACAGCATCGCCCCAGGCTCCTGGAGTCCTGCGCAGATGAACTGTGTGGAATTATGGAGCAGGTCTTCAACCTGAACCTCAAGCTGATGGTGGTACCACAGTTCTGGAAAACCTCCTGTGTGGTACCACAGCTCTGGAAGACCTCCCGTGTGGTACCACAGCTCTGGAAGACCTCCCGTGTGGTTCCACAGCTCTGGAAGACCTCCTGTGTGCTCTGGAAGACCTCCTGTGTGGTTCCACAGCTCTGGAAGACCTCCTGTGTGGTACCACAGCTCTGGAAAACCTCCTGTGTGGTTCCAGTGCCAAAGACATCTTACACAAGTGAACTCAGCAGCTACAGGCCGGTGGCTCTGACGCCCCATCTGATGAAGACCCTGGAGAGACTGATCCCGGGACACCTCTGCTCCACAGTAGAACCCTCCATGGATCCACTGCAGTTCTCAAAGTGTAATTAAAACTGAGAGGGGAGTTGCCACACGGTGCAGCCAAGGAGGCCACTTAGAAGGCCCCTCCATCCAGCACAACGTGCACGCCTCCCACATCCCTACATGTGTGTTTGAGAGCGGGGAAGGAGAGGGGACCGGGGATGTAAGACCAGAGGGAAGGACGGACTCCTTCTTGCTGGAACATGGACCCCTTACCACAAGCCTGGTAAGGTTACTGGTGACACCTATGATTAGTATCAATAGAATTTGTGTAAGCTCAGGATGGTGAAGATGCCACGTTGTCGCCCTCTCTGGATAACTGAACACAACAGACCTGAAAAAATGGTTTTATGAAACGAAGGAGAGTTTTCCAATTTTAAGACCACAATGAATGACATGAGACAGTCTGGTCTACTGGTGAGACACTCAAACTCTGTGTTTGATCAGAATTACATTACCTGGCGCCATTTATCTGAAAAACCTGATAGTCAATAAGAACTATGCCCTAACTTTAATCCAGATTAGATTATAGATTCTCTGGTTTCTATGTTTGACTTCTGGTTGACAGGAGGGGGGAGGATGGAGTAGATGGACAACCGTGGACAATAAAGCATGTGATAAAGTTTTTGAAGCCTTAAATTACTGTGCAATCATTTTAACATTTAGTTTGATTTTATGCTTTTTTTGTGGAAGCAGGTGATGTAGAAAAATAGTCTGTGATGGCATTTTGTAGTTTCTGTGATGAAGCCATCGTATCGGTAACAGCATCTCTGCTTGGTGCCGTGTGGTGTTTCTTTTGTGGTGTCTGCGTCGTCGTTTCTGTGACATGACTTCATCATATGAAGATCTTCTTCTCTGCATCAGGCTATATAATAATGAATAATGTTAAGCTACTGGTGTGGCAAAATACTTTCAGGTAAAAGAAGAGCTCCGAACATCAGCTTGATGTATAATAAAAAATGATTTATTACAAAAAGTGATATCTTAAACAGATTTAGGCAGAAAAAATCGGAGTTGCTGGCCAATATGAAACCCAAAACAACGTGTGAAGCATCCTTGTATACCTTTCAGACAAAGGCTTTCCTTAGTCCTAAGTTAACCAATCCTGTGGAGACATGTTTACAAATGTGATGTTCCTGTCCTGACCCAGTCTCTACAGCACCTCACACCCTAAGAACCTTGTATGGTAAAACCCGAGTGTGCCTTACATCCTGTCTACACATGGAGTCTAACACTTGGTACTCGTAGCAAACTGCAGTCTGCTTAAGCTACAACCCAGTATGATCCTCATGTCCATTTTAATGAATTCTGATTATGAAATCCTAAAAATAAGACACTTCACTAACGAGCTGATTTACTGCAACATGTTTCACCATAAATATGAATCCAGTATCTGAGTCAGAACCAGAACCAGTTCTAAGACGTGAATATTTTTATTCTTTATCCCAGTCTGAATCTTCTTAGAAGAGCTTTGATTTCTTTAGTGGTTGTCAGTTCTCCAGAAGCCTTGATGGACTTTCCAAAGTTCATTTTAGATGTTTTCTGCCTTTTGTTTATTATTTTATTGTGATGATGTGTTGATGCTTTTTACATTTTCTAAATATCTGTAATGTCTTTGTTTTAAGTAAAGCACTTTGAATTGTCCTGTAAATGAAATATGCTGTACAAACAAACTGCCTTGCCTTGTTCCGGCTGAAGGTCCAGATGTGTCTCTCACGTCCTGGTTCAGGTGTTTGGGAATCAGCTGTTGCTACTGAAGTCCTGTTTTCTGTCTGGTCTTTGCTGGTGTTACAGATGAAACATAAAAATGGGAACAAACGATGCGTCTTTGTGATAAAGCGCCTAAAGATCCAGTTTAAACTAATTCTTTGATACGTTTTTATGTGGTGGTGACATGACTCTGGCTCATCCCGAGTCTTAGGAGCCTTTTTTCTGAACAAAATTTAAACTCTCAAAATGATGGATCAATCCAAATAATTTCTTTAAATCTTTTAAGCGGGATTACTGCTGTCAAGTTGACTTTATCCAGTTAATTCTGGTACAGATAATTTGGTTCTGTAGGAGGTTTCTTAACTGATGTGCAGCTTCTGTCTCCAGTTTCTGTTTCAGCCCCTGGTCCTGTGTTTGTGTGAAGGGCTGGTCTGCATCCACGTGGAACGGCATCCCCGACCCACAGCTGACCGCTTCAGGACGCGCCACCCCCGAGCCATGGCTTCTCCCCGGCTGCAGCTTCGTCTATGACAGCTTGGTCAGGTAGGAGGTGCAGCTGCTCGTTTGGAACAGAAATGCAATGACCATTGTGTTTCTAGGGCTTCTGTACGTTCTTCCTGCTTCTGGGAAACAAGGACATTAGTGCAAAGCAAAACAAGTGAATTAGATGAAGAACATTATTGATTCCGAACTCTTCCACGTGTTTCTCCACAATAGTTGCATTTCTCGTGTGTTTTGCTCTAGTTCAGGTCTTTTAATGACATCCGCCTGAGCACAGATAGCAGGAACATTTCAGTCCTGGTACTGCTGGATCTCAGTGCTGCATTTGACTCGGTCCACCAGAACATCTCACTAGACCGGCTGGAAAACTGGGTCGGACTTTCTGGTACTGTAATTAACTGGTTTGAGTCCTGTTTAATAGACTCGGACTACTTTGTGTCTATAGGTAACTATAAATCTGAGCAAACCAAAATAACCTGTTAGTTCCCCAAGGCTCCATCCTGGGGCCACTGCTGTTCAACATGTACATGCTGCCACTCGCTCACATTATGGAAACAACTAAACATGTTACCAAAGTTACGCTGATGACACACACATCTACATAACCATCTCACCAGGAGACTACAGTCCGATCCAGACTCTGATCACCTGCATTGATCAGATTAAAGATCAGATGGACCAGAACTTCCTTCAGTTACATGAAGACTAAACTGAAATAGTAGTTTTTGGAGCCAAAGAAGAAAAATTCAAAGTCAGTTCTCAGCTTCAAACAGTAAAGTTCAAAACTACCAACCAAGCGAGAAACCTGGGAGCGTCCTCCTCCTGGATTCAGACCTGGATTTTAGCAGTTATATTAAGACAGATGTGAAGTTGGCCTGTTATCACTTAAAGAACATCTGGAGGATTAAAGGACTGATGACTCAGCAGGATTTAGTAAAACTGGTCCCAATTTATCTTTAGTAGACTGGACTACTGTAATGCTGTCCTCACAGGTTTACCTAAAAAGTCCATCAGACACCTGCAGTTAATCCAGAATGCTGCTGCTCCAGTCCTCACTAAGAACAGGAAAGTAGATCTTAAAACTCCCAGAAAACTGCAGGTCTGCTGACTCAGCAGTTTTACATCAGGCTTAAAACTTTTCTATTTGCTGCCTTTTATCGGAACAACTGTTAATTCCCCACACTGGAACTTTATTTCTGGCTTTTTATCTGGTTTCGTTTAGGTTTTTTCTTACTTCTCTTGTTCTTGCATCCTGCTCCCCCCTATTATGCTTTAATGTTTAATGTAAAACACTTTGAACTGTCTTCTACATGAAATGTGAGGAACAGATAAACCTACCTTGCCTAAGCAAGATAATTAGCCCTAGCATGGCTGGCTAATTATCTGAAACAATCTCTGCCAATTTGTCCCAATGAATTAGACCTATTTTGTGTTTGCTTGACAACAAAAATTGTTTTGATTATTGATTTATTTTACTATTTTTTTAAAAGCATAATACATTCAGGATATGTTTTAAAAGATTATATGCCTCCCGTGTTTTATTCCACCATTCTTTTCCCCTTTTCTGAGCAAATGTTATTGTTAGCATTTATCTTGGAAACAATTGCAAAGGTTTCAGCCTCCATACTTTTAGCTCATACACCAACATTCTGTTTTATCTGCCATAGAATTAAAGCAAAGAATGAAATCAAAGTCCGAGTTGCTCCACGTTCCTGTTGCAAGCTGTAAACTTGCTCACTGACCAGGCTAATTTAGCTTTCCAAGTTGACAGAAATCCAATGTTGTACTACCAGGAACAGTAAAGTCTGTCCACGGTTAGAGGTGAGACCTTCAGTGTGTCTGATTTAACATTAATAAGCGGTTTATTTCTGCTGCTATCATCACTTTGTGTGCAGGGGAGCCTTGTTGGACTTGGGGTTAGGACTGTTATGGTTCCTCCAACTTCGAGTCCTAATACCGACTTTAGGAGAGAATGAAATGGAACAACTCATTTATGGAGAGCAATTCTATTCAAAAATAAATACAGAAATAAAAAGTATCCAATATAATAAATAAATTTAAAATGAATATACATTTGCAATGATTTAATGACTTATTTTTTTAATGTATTATATGTATTTATTTATTTTATTATCTTTTATTTTATTTTTTTATTTTATTTAATATTATAATATATATCAATATATTATTTATCACTTTTTTCTAATGGTATTTAATGTAATGTGGAACTTTTATTTATCAGTCCAATTTTAATTTCGCTTATTAAAATTTGGGTTTTTATTTTAAATGCTGTCACTGTGCCTAATTATGTAGCAGTGGCCGTGGTTATGCATTTACATACGTGTTGGTTCCGCCTCGGCAGCTCCCGCCTTTCAGCTTCTTAAATCTTTTTCAGTTTATTCAACTCCCCGTGAATACGTTTCTGTGTCCCACATTCCTCCACCTTTTCGTCCAAACAGCCATCTCCACCTGGTGACTCACGTTGAAAGTTGTCCTTGGTGAACTCAAAAAACATGGACCTCGTCGCAAGACGTTGACTAAGACCCCGGGTTTCCACATTAGCATGACCAAGGGCTCCCACACTAACAGCTCACGCTTAGAAAGGTGGCTCCCATTTTATAACTGACACTAAGACCTCAGGCTTCCACAATAACAACTAAGACTAAGACCACAGGCTCGCACATTAGGAACTGACGCTAAGACCACAGGCTCACACAATACCAATTAAGACCACAGTCGCCCACTTTAGCAACTGACGCTAAGACTGCGAGGTTGCACATTAGTAACTAATGCTAAGACCACAGGCTCCCACATTAATAACTAACTCTAAGACCGCGGGCTCCCACATTAATAACTAACTCTAAGACCGTGGGCTCCCACGTTAGCAACTGGCGCTAAGACTGTGGGGTCGCACATTAGTAACTAACGCTAAGACCACAAGCACCCACATTAGCAACTGACGCTAAGACCACACGCTCCCACAATAACAACCAATATTGAGACCGCGGGGTCTCACATTAGTAACTAATGTTAAGACCACAGGCTCCCACATTGGCAACTAACGCTAAGACCACAGGCTCCCACGTTGGCAACTAACGCTAAGACCACAGGCTCCCACATTAGCAACAGACGCTAAGACCACTCGCTCCCACAATAACAACTAAGACTAAGACCGCACATTAGGAACTAACGCTAAGACGACAGGTTCGAACAATAACAAACAAGATCACAGACTCCCACTTTAGCAACTGATGCTAAGACTGTGGGGTCCCACATTAATAACTAACTAAGACCGTAGGCTCCCACGTTAGCAACTGACGCTAAGACTGCGGGGTCCCACATTAGGAACTAACGCTAAGACCACAGACTCCCACATTAATAACTAACACTGAGACAGCGGGCTCCCACATTAGTAACTAACATTAAGACCACAGGCTCCCACATTGGCAACTAATGCTAAGACCACAGGCTCCCATAATAACAACTAACGCTAAGACCACAGGCTCCCACCTTAGCAACTAATGCTAAGACCACAGGCTCCCATAATAACAACTAACACTAAGACCACAGGCTCCCACCTTAGCAACAGACGCTAAGACCACACGCTCCCACAATAACAACTAAGACTAAGACCACAGGCTCGCATATTAGGAACTAACGCTAAGACGACAGGCTCCCACAATAACAAACAAGACCACAGACTACCACTTTAGCAACTGACGCTAAGACTGCGGGGTCCCACGTTAGTAACTGACGCTAAGATCACAGGCTCCCACATTAATAACTAACTCTAAGACCGTGGGCTCCCACATTAGCAACTGACGCTTAGACTGCGGGGTCCCACATTAGTAACTGACGCTAAGACCACAGGCTCCCACATTAGCAACTGACTCTAAGACCACAGGCTCACACAATACCAACTAAGACCACAGTCGCCCACTTTAGGCTGGGCTTACACAAGAAGACTTTTAAAAGATTTGCACGAGACTCTGAAAGACTACCAGCTCACATCTGAAGACCAATGTTTAGAGTCTCTAGCCTCAGCCTAGTCTCAGACTGAGATTTGACAAAGACTGTGAATCTATAGTGTCACAAATTGCAAGACTGCAACTAGATTCTTTTAGTATTTTTTGTGACATGTTGGACAGTTGATATGGAACAGGGCTGATCTGCACACAGTAAAGCAAACAAGGGGAGAGTTTCCCTCCAGGAGGGAATTACACATCATCATTATTAAGTGTGGCTTTGCATCTCCACCAGGTGTTACACCGACTCATCAGAATCTGGAGGGATGAATGAGTTTTTATTCTCTTATTTGTTAGATCATTATACAGTAACACATAAATGATCCACAGCAGACATTTACTTCTTGTTCGTCTTTTTTTCTTTTTTTTTTTCCCCCGTCCTTTTTTGCCGGTGGTCTGAATGTCGGGATTCCTGTTTCTACCTTTGTCAGAGGTCATCTATTGGTTGTCGAATGTGTTTTGTCACTGCGACTTGCGATAATATCTAACATGTTAGAAATTGTCGCCGATCCAAGACTGGAGAAGACTGACGTTAAACAGCGCCGATTACCAGCTCACACCTAACGACCGTTTTTAGTCTGCGACCGAGAAAATCGTTTGGTGTGAGCCCAGCATAAGTCCACTTCCACGTCATCTTATTTAAAAAAGAGCACCAATATTACTGCAAATGTAAATTACAGTGTATGGAGTAGACACTACAAGCATTAACTACAATGTTGTCATTAGTCTTCAGTTTGCAATGTTATATGTCAATATGTGTGCAAACTGCGTCTTTGAATTTGGTGGTTTTATCACTGTTGACTCAATCAAGGCCTGATGCAAAGTCTGGGTACAAAACACAAAACTTGACATGCAAATTATACAAGCTTCCAGATGAATGCAGAAGAAGACATTTTTATAGATAACAAATGAGGAATGGTGGCACCTTTCAAACATCTCGCAACAAAATAATGTCCCCCTCAAAAAGAGATGAAAAAAAGAAAAGAAATAAAATATATGTTTAAACAAACTAAAAAGTAAACATTTCAGTAAAAAAAATACTTATAAAGAAAACATAGGTTTTGTTTTCACAACATTGTATTTTTTATCACCTGGATGATCTGGTGAATGTGGCTGGGGAGAGAGAAGTTTGGGTTTCCCTGCTTAGGCAGCTGCCCTAGCAACCCGACTCCGGATAAGCGGAAGAAAATGGATGGATGGATGGATGGATGGATGGATGGATGGATGGATGGATGGATG
>JBAFTC010000017.1:31988843-31999497 GCA_037177435.1 Melanotaenia nigrans
AAACAACCGCGTCAGTCATGTGACTCGGTGTGGTGATGCGTTCAGGGACGTAGCGATATGTTCAGACTGAAACAACCGCGTCAGTCATGTGACTCGGTGTGGTGATGCGTTCAGGGACGTAGCGATATGTTCAGACTGAAACAACCACGTCAGTCATGTGACTGAGTGTGGTGATGCGTTCAGGGACGTAGCGACATGTTCAGACTGAAACAACCGCGTCAGTCATGTGACTGAGTGTGGTGATGCGTTCAGGGTCCTCTCTGTCTTCTCTGAGGGCAGGTAGCTATTGATGCTGTCGTACACCTGAGTGTTCACACCTGTCACTGAAACCACCTCCAACTCTGTGTGTGCTGTGACATCACACCCTGGTGGTCATGTGACCTGTGCCAGGGCTGAAGGTCCGAGTTAATCTGCAGGAAACACAAATGTTCAGAGATGAAGAAATAAAACCAGAAACTCTGTTCTATTTATTTAAACTTTGAGTTGCTGATGAAATTACTCTTCCCAATCCAGGTCTGATCCGGTTCTGATCCAGCTCTGATCTGGTTCAGGTCCAGCTCTGATCCAGCTCTGAATGGGTCCTGATGTGGCAAATGGACTGTATTTCTACAGGCCTTCTAATCCCATTTCCCCCTCATACACACTTCTATGGTTACATACAAAATGCTTTCGACTATCCTACACACTCATACCCTGATAGACACATTGGGGGGTCAACATGGGGTTCATGGTCTTACCCAAGGACACTTATCATGAAGAAACCTGGAATCGAACCACCACACACTGCTCTTTCTTCTAGCCACCTTGATCCAGATCTGTTCCTGATCCAATCCTTATCCAGTACAGATCTGATCCAGTCACAACTGACAGACCTTCTGAAAACTGAAAAACTGATCATCTAGACCAGTGGTTTTCAAACTGGGGGTCTGGACCCCATGGGGTCGCCAGATATTTAAATCTGAGGTTTATCAAATAGGTTATTTTTTACCTGTAAAATGAAACCATTAATGAATATAAATCACATTATTTTTAACTCTGTAACACACGCTACAACGTTAGCACACGCTACAACGTTAGCACACGCCACAACGTTAGCACACGCTACAACGTTAGCACACGCAACATCAGAGATCTGAATATGACTTCATGTCTGTGAAAGAAGCTGATTTGGGGCACAGCGGTGGACCACTAGGTACCAGTTTATCGTCCTTGTTTAGGAAGATTCTGACGGTTTTCCAGCCTCACGTGCAGAGCACGCTGCGGGACCCGTCTGACACGCCATCACTAGTCTTCCAGGGGGGCAGAGGCAAATACCAAACGTATCTTGGGGTTCAAGTTTGAAAACCACTTCTCTAGACCAATTTAGAAGGTTACAATAACATTTGAGATAAAGACACGAGGACTAGACTACATCTGGACTGTGGGTCAGGACTCTGGAGTCAGGATTTGGACTCTGGAACTGGACTTTGGATCTGCACCCTGGATCAGGACTCTGGATCTGGACTCAGGTTCTGGTGTCTAGGTCTGGATTTGCACCCTGGACCCAGGATCTGGACCCTGGATCAGGACTCTGGGTCTGGTCGTATTCTCGGTGTGTTTACTGCGGATTTTTATGGTTATTGATCCGTATTATTTGTAGTCAGAATAAAATCTGTGAAACGACCAGATTCAGTTTTTTCAAGGATGCAGAGACCTGAACTGTCGAGTTTCTGAAGAAGCTTCAGAGGATCAACCGTAAACCAGTTTCAGTTCTGTAGCTTCTCAGAAAACCAGTAGATGGGCGGTTCGAACCGGATGGATCAGCTTTACCGGTAAACCTGATTCTTGTAAATCTCACAGAGGTGGAAGAGAGAAACTCACAGTCCGCGTGTCTCAGCAGCTAGCAAGCTAAAGCTAATTTCCTCCCAGCAGATTACTTCAGTATTTATATCAGTGTTCAGGTTTTGTGCGAGAACAAATGAATGAATAGAATTAAAGTTTTCTACTAAACAGAGAACCTGAAATTAAGTTTTTTTTTCTAAAACTTTATTGATCCAGACTGTGCAGTTCCTGAAGCTGTGTTTCTGTCGGTGTGATAGTTTTCTGCCTGATATCAGTGTCATTGTGAAGAATATGCTGGGTGAGTGAGACGGTTTTCAGGCTGTCCTGCAGCCGCTGGGCTGTTAGCGATGCGAGCGTCAGACTGCTGAGCTGGGAGCGCCGTGGCCATGAGATCGCTCCTTCATCTTCTTCACTGTTTATTAGAAAGTTGCACACGCTGATGCTAAACTGGTGGAAAAATGAACCCTAGACGGGCAGGTGAGTTTATGACATCACTGAAAACAAATATTTAAATGAATATTTTTAGGTAAGGCAGTTTATTTGTACAAACATTTCATGTACAGGACAATTCAAAGTGCTTTACAGAAAACAAACACATTACAGATATTTAGAAATAGTAAATGGCTTCAACACATAATCACAATAAAACAATAAATTACAATAAAAGGATTAAAAGTTAACATGCAGATTTCATGCATAGACATGAGAAAATAAAGGTTTTTAACCTGGATTTAAAAATGTCCACGTTTGGTGAAAGTTTAATTTCCACTGGCAGCAGAACAGCTAAATGCTGCTTCTCCATGTTTAGTCTGGACTCTGGTCTGGACTAGTGGACCTGGGTCTTTGGATCTAAGCGTGAACAATGTGTTAAGAAACAGTATCTCTCTGTGCCTGATACACACACAGGTGTGTGTTAACCTACAGGAAAGAACGAAGGGTTCCCATAAACCGCTGCGACCTCATATCATCTGGTAACACACACGGTCCCCATGACACATTTATAAACACACAGAAACACGCTGTGGTTTGTTTGGTTGTCAAATCAAGCTTATTGTCATTTTGCAGTGCATACAACGGCAGTGCAGATGAGATTAGAGGACATTTCTCCAGGATCCACTAAAAAAAAGAAATAAACCAAATCTAAAACTAGTTAAAACATCCACTCTTATGACCAAATGTCAGTTGGTACATCTACCTGCCCTCCAGTTCCTGAGCACCCAACCTGGGATGTTGTCCGGACCTGCCGTTCTGCGTGGGTTGACCCTGGTCAGGGATCCCTGAGTGTCTGCTGCGATGATGGTGAGAGCCGGCCTGATGGAGGCGGAGGACCAGCCCTCTCTCTGATTGTCGGGTTTGTTGCTTCAAACCGTGCAGAGAAGTTGTTGAGCCTGGAAGAGAAGCGCTGTCGTCACCAACCCCCACCTGGTCTGCTAGTCCGTCAGCACCTCTGTACATGTCCAGGGCTTTTGGTTTCCACGGGCAGAGGTCTTCGTTACAGTGACATCCTCTACACTTTGAAGTGTAGCTGGTTACTGTCTCAGCATATTCCTCAATGTCAGTCTGATCACCCTGGGACTGAAAACTGGGACTGGGCTAACTTGAAAACCTCCCAGTCAGTGTTCTTGAAGCAGTCCTGTAGAGCAGAGGATGCACCCTCCGGCCAGATCTGGACTTGTTTTTTCACTGGCCTGCTGCTCTTTAAAAGGGGTTTGTAATAAGGTGGTAGCATAACGATGATCAGAGCGGCCGAGGTGGAGTTTGCGTCAAGTTTAAGTCCAACATGTTCTCTCTGATTTGCTTAAAATCGCCTGCAACCACTACAAAGCTGTCTGGGTGTTTAAGAATTTGCTGATGCAGTGCAGCTATCCAAGTTCCTCATTGCCTTAGCTTTAGCATTAGCTGCTACGATGACGTTGGTGAATTCCCTTGGCAGGTAAAATGGCCGACATTTCACAATGGGGAACTCTGCTAACTGAGAGCAGTGTTTGGAGCTTCTAACTCAGGAGTCACCCAAGGCTTATTGTTAGGGAACATTTCTTTGCAGGTATAATGACGTTCTCACAGAGGTTAACAGCATTAGCACACCGGTCTTTGTTCATATAGATGCAGAGGCCCTCGCCTCTGCTCTGACCGGGGTTAGCCTCCTCTCAATGTCAAACGATGATGATGATGTTGTTGGTTACCTGAATCAGGTGTGTTGGAGGAGGACCATGTCAAGACATGCAAGCAAGTCGGTCCTGACAACCTGGACTGAGAGACATTGTCCTAGAAAACCAAGGACGTCACCCTGTGGACAGAAGTTGAAACAAGGTCAAAGTAAATTTAATGATCCACGAGAGGATATTCCTGTGGACGTTCCACAAATCTTACTGCACTTCACAAGATAAACAAAACAAGATACCTATTATAAAAACGGAGAATAAAAGTAAGTTTAGCTATTAGCAATAGAACATAACACGTGAATTTCCCCATCCGTGGGATCAATAAAGTTCATCTAATCTAATCTAATCTAGAAAAACAATAGTGAAAAATAGTACAATAATACCAGTGTATTGTAATACAAAAGCCAACAGGCACACATGTGAGGAGTCCCTGCATGTGTTTGGAGTATGCTGTTATGAAAGCTAATGGCAGTGGGAATGAAGGACTTGGAAAACTTCACCGTTCCAGTCTTGCTCTGTAAGATCCTACCTTTTGCCGGTGACTTTGAAGCAGTTTGGAGAAAAGGGGTGAGTAACATCACTAAGCATGTGGTGGACCTTTCTTAGTATCATCTCTTTGTACGGCTGAGCAGCAGAGTCTGGTAATATCACTGCTGGGTTCATTGTACCTTGAAGTTTTTCTGGTCTTTCCTTGCAAAGAACCAAACATGCGGAGAAGACCAAATGAGAAACAGTGTGCAGCAGAGCCTTGTAGAAGACCTGAAGAATGTGACTCTCCGGTCTAAAGCTGCTCAGATTCTATGACATCCTGAAATGACAGCTTGCTGTCTTGGTCCACTCTGAGATTTTTATAGGCTGACACCTGCTCCACTAGCTCACCGTTTATCAGAGATTATTGAACGGAGTTTGTTAAAATATACATAAATCTCTTTGGTCTTTTTAACTCTGATCCCAAGAAAGAGGCCCCACGGAAAGCTAAAAACTACAGGGGACAGAGCTGATGGGGCCCCATGCAAAACCTGTACATGACTAAGACTTTATTATTGGGCTTCAGGTGAGGTTCGAGTACAGCGGTTATAACTTGGTCATTTCTGGACAGAATGAGCTGAAATTGATGTCACGCAACCATTTGGGGTTTCTGAACATATATGTGGAGTTTCATCCGTTTTGGTCCAGGAATAAGAGAGTTATTAGCTCAAACGTGACGGCCGCCATATCAATATGCAGACATGTCCAGTGTCTAATGTCTAGTTTAACAATCTTTTTCTGTTCCACGTAAGTTGCACAAAGCATGACTGAGATATGACCAAGTACTCATTGTGCCCCTGATACCCCACGGTGAAACACATACACAAAGTCCCATTTGTGCCCCTGGTCCTCTAGAATGAAACATTAAAATTATTAAAATTAAGTGGAAAACTGCAGTAAACACTGTTGTGTCCCTGGTAGAAGACAGTCCTGTTTGTGCCCCTGGTACAACACAGAGAAACACTTTGAAAAATTTCACTAAATTCTGGTCGTGCCTCTGGTACTCTATCATAAAAGGTCTAAAAATGAGTAAAATTAAGTGAAAACCTGAAATAAATACTTTATTGGGTCCCTGTTATAAGTATATTCCTTGTTCCCCTGGTACTTCAGCATAAAACACTTTGAAAATATTCACAAAGTGTGTTTGTGTGTTCCTCTGGTACACCAGAATGAGCCATGCATACTACGCGTGACCCCAAATCCAGCCAAAAATTCGGGTTCCTCAGATTTCCTTCAAACATGGGTAGATCAAAGGGGGTCCTACAAAGAACAACTGGTGAAAATTTCAGGTCTCTAGCATAAAAAATTAACGAGCTAGGTCAGGTTGAATAAATGTGTACATGTCTAATACTTTAACATTGGAGGTCAGGTGGAGTTCAAGGACAGAGGCAATAAAGTGGTCATTTTCAACGATATCGAGCTGGAAATGATATCGCACACTCAGTGGACTTATCTGAGTCCACCCAGTGAGTTTCAGCCCTCTAGGAAAAAGTATGACCCAGTTACAGCCTGTGTACACGAACTTGAACTGAGCCTCAATGTTAAAGCATTAGCTGTGTACACATTTCTTCCATACATACCACATACTTTGAGCTATTGCGCTGAAATTGGAACGTGGGGTCCCTAGGGGCCTCGGGAACATGTGGTGTGAAGATGGTGATGATTGGGCAAAGCTGAACTTTTCGCACTTTAACACTTTAATACATTTCCGTGCAGGACCTACAGAAAACTGTAGTTGTCTATACAGTTCTAATGCAAAGGTTTTCAGGGTCCCGAGGGGCCCCAGAGTTTGCGTGGGCATGCTCTGCTGCCCCCTCCACCACCCCTGAAAATTTCGGGGCCCATAGGGCCCCGGAAAGATCTTTTCCCCATTTTTCACCCAGAAAATAACAGGAGCTCTTCTGCTCTGAGACCATCTTTTTGAAAAGTTGTTCATTTGTGGAGGGAAAGTTTTCCGGGTGTTGTTGTGCGATGCGGGCTCAATATGTTGTTTTGGGGGGCTATGTCGCACGGCTGTCCACATGCCTATAAAAATGAATTGGGGTTTTTGGTAGGGAAAAGGACAATGGACATGGACGGTCAGTTTTTTGGACAAAATTTGTCAAATTTTGATCACCACACGACCTTTCTCTAGGGCCCCTATCAGGATCCAAGAGCTGGGGGCCCTAAACCCTGTTGGAGGCTACTTTGTTTTCCGAACGTTGTAGCGTTGACGCTAGTCAACTCAGGACTTCCTCCTGATGGCCCCTGTCCAGTTTGGCGACAATCGGACGCAAAACCAAAAAGTTATGGCCTTAATTTATAATCAGGTGAAAGGATGTCACCCACAGGCCATTAAGCTGCATTAATGTGTTTGCTTTGGGGGATTTTAGTCAATTTTTGACCCCTCCTATTTCGGAGGGGACGCTCTCTGAGGTCCCCGGAGGGTCCCCTGTGAACGGCAGTCAAAACCGTCCTGTCCCTTACTGAGCCAGTCTGTCCCATACAGACCCGTCCTATCCCGTACCAACCAGTCCTGTCTCTTACCATCCTATCACCTACCAACACTTCCCGTACAGACCCATTGTGTCCCTTAATGGCCCGTTCTGTCCCGTACCAACCCGTCTTGTCCCTTACCAACCTGTCCCTTACCAACCTGTCCTATACCAGCCTGTCCTGTCCTGTACAGACCATTCCTGTCCTGTACCGACCCATCCTGTATCAACCAGTCCTGTGCCTTACCAACCCGTCCTGACCCTTACCGACCCGTACTGACCATCAGATTCAGTACACTGTTCTCTATTAAGTTTTATTCATTTATGGGCTTTAAACAAACTAATAATTACAAAAAATAAGTAAAAAAAAAAAAAAAAAAAACACAAAAACTTTGGATTAAAGTGAAAATAAACATCAGATTTTTGTCCAGTCAGATCCAGCAACAATGAGACATTTCTTTTTAAACGTCATCTTTCTATCGTTAATAATGAAACAGAATTACAACCAAAGAAAAAAAACTTCCTGCTTCCTCCAGCAGTGAAACAACAGATAGTGGATGAGATGCTTCACCACGTTCAGTTTTTCTCAGCAATGCTGCTCTCTGAGGGAGCAGTGCCCCCCTCCACTCCCCCGCTGGAGGATGAGGAGGTGCTGGAGGTAATGGCCGGGTTGGAGATCACGGTGATGGGGACGATCCTCTCCTTTCCATCTGGCTGTGCTCTTTCCCGGGGCGCCTGGATCTGTAGCCGGCCACCCACCAGTGAGCAGGTAATGGTCTCCGGGTTGATGCCGTCTGGCAGGTCCAACTCCTGCCTGAACTCTTGACACCTGTAGGAGTAGGAGCCCTTCCCATCATCCTGCTTTTTCTCCATCCTGCCACTCACCCTTAGCTTCCTGCCCACCTGTTTGACCGACAACTCCTTCGGGGAGAACTCCTTTGTGTCCAGGCTGAGGGCAAAGCTGCTGCCATCTGTCCCCAGCTCTTGGTAGGCAATGGGCTTAAAGTCACCTCTGGAGGAGGAGGAGCTGTCTATCTCCTCAAAGATTTTCTGGTGCAGCCTCTCCATGTACTCCATATTCTGCCTCATCTCATGCATGTGGCAGATCATCTCCTGCTCTATTTGGTAGAAGAGCGGCCGGGTCTCAGGCCAGAGGCTGCGGACGGGCCAGTGCAGGTCCAGGAAAGGCCTCATCGTGACGGAGGATGGCTGGAAGATGCTGGGACGCAACATCCTGTTCGGTTTCTGTTGCTCTGCTTCAGTCTGGAGTCTGTTTGTCTGGTGCTCCTTCTCCCTGGCTGCTTTTATACCCTGACACCCTCACCAGCCCCCGCCCGCCCAGCACTGCCAGAAAGTTCTAACAGCATTCCTGATGTGTGTGTGAGTGTGTGTTCATCAGCTTTTTAAAGACTGTGACTGAGTCGTGTAGCAGAAATAGAACAAAGCTGAGGCGTGTTGGCATGCAGCAGCTGAACACACACACTGTTTGTAAGGAGTGATTCAAACACAACACATTCCTGATTCCTAAAATCCGAAACCACCTCAAAACCAGGTCAGAACTCTTTATCACCCCTATAAAGCCCTGTGACCAAATCAGGACCAGACATGACAGTTATCCAAACGCACGCACACACAAATTCCTGTTTCTATTACTTCTGAGGACAGTCCATAGTAAAAGCCCCCAAAGTTTATGCTGGACACAGAAAATGGACGGTCACTTTTGAGTGCACCAGAGCCGTCGATATACTCAGAGCCGCGACACTCTCATTGACTCCTGTGTAGAAAACATGGTGACGCACTTCTGGGTTACTGGAGCTGTTCAATAGTTCCAAACACCGGATCAGACTGCATTCATCACCAATGCTTCCATTCGTTTTCAGAGGGAAGTCGATGCAACATCAGTCTTATAAGTCATGAAAATTCATGTGCATTCTGTCAGACATCCTGCAATAAAATAATTATGTCTGTTCAATGTGAGAAGTTTTTGTTTAAATGTATTTGCCTTTGTATGTTATAGATATTGTCCTTTTACCCCATGGCTTCCCAGCTTTTTTCTTTAGTACGAATAAGTGTGGTCACGGTCTTCTATTATTTATTTCAGTGTACTGATCAAGTGCATTGTTATTGATAGAGTAATAGAATTTGATGTTCAATTTGACTTCAGTTAGTGGAAACGTATTATCACCTTGTTCTCATATTGCTGGTTATGTTTAGCCCGGTGCCCTGAGATGACATTTCAGGGTCCTGTGTTGTATTTTAGGGTTAGTTTTTTCATGTTCTGGAGATTTTAATGCGTAGTAGCAGGGAAAGCTCAGAAGTTTGTAATACTTTTCATGAATTCTCTGTTAGGCTTTGGTTACTAATACTTAATTATTAACACCTATGAGACCATTTTAAAGACAACCATTTTTGACGTGACACTAACAGGTGGGCAGAGGTTACTTAGCATATCCATTTTATGTTATTTTCTTTGTTTTATTGATGATCTTTAAATCTTTCACACGTTAGCTTTATAATGTGTGGTTGGTGAGATAGTAAGCAAAAAGTTACGAGCAGCCACTGTTACCCCTTTAGCTGTAGCTATTGATTTAAGTGTTTTTTTTTGTTGTTGTTTTTGTGGAAATACTTAAAATCAATTCTTTGTTGTTTAATTATCCAATCTGTTATAACTTTAAGTTTGCTTCCCTCTGGACCCGCAACCCCCAGACCCCTGTTTTTCCAGGCTCTCTCTTGCACACACACACAGGGACTTGGGAGGCGTCCACGTCATGCGGGGCGGAGCGGAGCATTTAGTGGCCCATGTGCAGCTCCACTCCCTCACTTATCGCCATCTCATCCAGGGTAAGAACACAGTCCTTCTCCAGTGTATTCATGCCAGCTGCCTTAAGTTTTAGCGTGTCAACCCCTCACCCAGTCCTCCCTGCTCTAGTTTGATATGTTGCATCCTCTGCTGTGGGGTTGGAATGCTTGGCAGTGGAATCTGTGTCTATGTTTTCTACTGTCAGCCCAGCAGCAAACCGCAGTTTTATGCCCTTTTTGATTGCTTCATTTATCAAGTGAATTCTCCTGTTTCTTTATCATTAGGGCTTGAATTTGGTCCCTGCCAAGTGTGGAATGAACTTTCTTTTGAAGACAATTATTTGTCTAAAATTTAGGTTTAATTTAGGTTAGGTTTCTTTCTGCTTTTTTCCTCATATCTCTCCCTTCCCTTAGGTTCCTTAGATATCAGCCTCCTGTACAGGCCCTTGATGTGGTGGCACTGGCTGACCCTAACCCCTAACTGCTCTGGCAGACTGGGAGGTTTCAGCCCTGCAAAGCTGTGAGAAAAAGCCCTCAAAGTATTACAGGTTTCTGGATGACATCTGGGGAGTGTGGATCCACTCAGAGCAGGACTTTGAGGTTTTCCTGAGCACCTTAAATCATAATTCATCCATTTCACTCAAATCAACGAGGAACACACACACCATAGATTTTTTAGTCACAACTACATATAAAGAACATAATTTTTTTACAGACTCACAAATTGGACATAAAAGTCTTCTTTAAACCCACAGATACTCATGCTGTTCTATACAAAATAAGTTTCCATCTGAAACACACTTTTGCTGGCCTGGTAAAGTCTCAACTGCTGAGGTTCAATAGGATCTGCACACAGCAGTCTGATTTTGC
>JBAFTC010000017.1:32009787-32021468 GCA_037177435.1 Melanotaenia nigrans
CCATAGTTGTTCCATATAATTTCTGCAGTTTTTTAATATATGTCTGTTATAAAGATGTATGTTTTACATATATCACATATATAACAAATGTTTTTAAATATAGTTTTTGTATAAATTGTGAATGTAGTTTGCAGGGCCATTATCCCTTTTTATATTATATGTCATTTAATAAAAATGTATAGAAATATGTACCATTACATATGTTTTTGTCTGCATGTGAAGGCAAAACAATATCATGGTAAACTATGTTTTTTATATTTGGCCTGTAGGAATTCCAAAATCTCAAATTATAAAAAACAAATACATTTAATTAATGATTGGTTTACAGATTCAAGTTAATACCTTAAAAAAACAAATTAATAAATGTGACAAAACTTCCATTTGTCCCTTTACTACTACAACTGGATCAAAGCGAGTTGTAAACTAACAATGCAGACTGTCTGGTCAGCTAACAGAACAATTACTGTATAACATGACATTTATGGCAACATTTTTATATCTTGGGTTTTTAAAAATCATATCGGTTTTACGGTAGTTGACGGTATTCTTTTTATCTTCTAATGAGAATTTTCTGCTCTTGATTGGCTCTAAATAGACCAATTTATTGTCATGAGGACTGTATCATGTTGTGTTTTTACATGTCCAGACACAGATAAACACGTTAAAAAAGTATGGTTGCCAATAGGTTGACAGTAATTATGTTGAAAATTTAGAATGATAATGGTTTTAGCCAAACTTGAACATTTTTATTGACCATAGTTTGCATAATCAAAGCAGTTAACCATTTTTATCACCGAACATCAGATGAGGTATTTCAACTGGTAATAAGCTAGGAAAGGAATAAAGCGTATTTTCTTTCCGGTGTAAACCAACAAACATTCCACAAATTAATATTGAAACATTTGGAGTTTCCCTCAATTCAAATAAGGCTACACAACATCTTAGCAATGAACAGTCGCTCGTGTTCAACTTCAAGAAATGAAACAGCTTAAGATGCGTCATGCAATATTCAAGTATTTACCAAACTAAATGTGCAACTTAAGTTAAAAACCAACCAATAATTTAAATAACTTATTAATTATATGCAAAACCTGAAAAAAACAGCTTTGTTTGCATCAATAAAAAAAAATCACAAAGCCAGGTACATTTTCGCCTTGAGAGCTCTCACTGGCAGCCATTCCCTATTACTATTAAAAACTTTCTTTTTCACACGTTGTGGTGCTCGTGTCCAGCAGTGAAATCGGTCCCCACTGAAACACTGTCCCACTACCCACGTTCCTGATGTTGTTTGGGCTGTTCACCGGTATATGAAAAATGAATACGAAATAAACGAAAATAAGCGCCGGTTGTCGTGCGCCGGTCGGTACCGGTATACCGCACAGGCCAAGGCTGTGGGCTGTCTTTCCAAATCTGTAATACTGATAAAAAGACACAAATGCTGGGCAAATTTAAAATTCAGTTAATTTTATTTAGAATTAACTAATATTAACATGAAGCACTGATATTAGATCAAAATATTTAACCTTATCCCAGGTCTTTTATTAAAAGAGTAAACTAAACATGGATAGTTTTTGCTGCTTAAGTTTGAACAAAGGCAAAACTAGGGTGGGATAAAACCTACCTCCTTATAACATGTCCTCTAGAATAGAATAAACATGGCATGACGTTAAAACAATAACACAAAATGTGCCAAACAAGCCATTAAAACTCAGTTTTAGGGGACTCTTTAACAGAAACATTTTAACTTTTGGCTCAGAGCTCTGTGATCTTGACATTGATTGTGGTACCAGTGCTGGGGGGTTGGGTCCCAGGCCACCTCTCAAGAATTGCACCTCTATATGTTATATGTACAAAAGTAAGGTGGGGGGATCAGAGTACAAGTATACTAAATATAACATTAATAGTGCAACCTTTGTTGACAAGTTGACTATCAAATTCAAAAATATACTTCAGACTACAAAATAATTTGTTTGTTTGCTGCTGAACAAATAAAATACATCCCAGAGGGACTGAAACATCAAAGAAATCTGAAACCTACGACAGCACATTATGAGAAGAGCAATAATACACCCGAATATAATACAGTATATAATAAAAAGATCAGATAGTAGAATTTGTTGTTCATGGCCATACCTACATCCTACATCTAAAAAACAAAAATAAATTACTATTTTTCTACTTCTCTAGTCATGAGGAATTAGTGTAATTGCAGATTTTTGCAAAAGTAAAAACAGTTATTTAACAAGAATGAAATCAATGGTCGTTTCTATCTTTTCTATCAATATTGAATACATTACAAAGAGATTTTGAATATTTGCTATGTTTCTTTTTTTTAATCACTTGTCAAACTTATTGGATAAACAGTACCAGTCAAAAGTTTGGACACATTTTCTCATTAAATCTAAGGGTAAAGTGTGTCCAGACTTTTGATTTGTACTGCATTTGTTCTTTAAATGTTAGCCAGTATGACCCATGCAATTACAGGAAAAGCCTTATTTAATAGTTAGGAATATACCTGGTTTTACAAAAAAAACCCAAAAAAAACCAGGAGGCATCCTAACCAGATGCCCGAGCCACCTCATCTGGCTCCTCTCGTTGTGGAGGAGCAGCGGCTCTACTCTGAACCCCTCCCGGATCACCAAGCTTCTCAGCCTATCTCTAAAAGAGAGCCCGGCCACCTTGCAGAGAAAACTCATTTTGGCCGCTTGAATTTGCGATCTTGATCTTTTGGTCACTACCCACAGCTCGTAACCATAGGTCTTAAATCTTTTACATATGGGAACAGTAGAGCGATCAAAGGAACAATAACTGATTTAATGAGCCATTCGCAGTTTCACTGAACCGGCCGTTTGTACTTAGGGTTGCATGGCTTAATCCTTGAGACAAGCATATGCTACTGGCAGGATCAACCAGGTAGCCCTGCTCAAACCCGAGAAGCGGGTCCCCGGGAGAGAGTAATGGAGAGAGGAGGGGAGAGGGAAACGAGGACGGAGGAATGGCGCCAGACCGGAAGGAGCAGCAACTGGGAGGACCAGCCCCTGTCTACGACCGGCGCCACCACATCACTTACTCGCCGGCCCCACTGGCTCTGGGCTTGTGTTTGTTTGCATGCGGGCATAGGACTGCCGCAAGAGGACAGGGTTCAAGACACTGTACTTCCTCGGTGGCACAGGTGACACGGCGGGGTCCCCCCGACTGGTACTCTGGGTTGGACTTTGTGCATTTTATGGCCGGTCCCACTCGTACCCCTGGTACTCCAGATGGGACTTTTTGTAGATCTCTTCTCCTTTTCCTGACCGAGTCCAGCATTTACACGCTGGCTGAGCATGGATCCAGGAGGCCCATGTTCAATTTTCAACCAGCCAGGCCTGAGTGTCACAGAGAAATCACCGGTTAAAAATGGCAGTGGTCCCAAACTCATTCATTTCCTCATGGATCAAGCTGAAATTCGTGTGTCCAGGTCCTCAGGGGATGATGAGCCAACCTGAGGTGTTTCAGCCTCCCATGAGCAGCAGTTCTCCAGTTATCAGCAAGAGTTGCTGAAACACCGATTCTTTTCCGTGGGTTTCCCAGAGCCCAGCTTTTACATACTGGCTGGGCATGTTTCCAAGACCCCCGCATTTGAATTTGCGCGCTCTAGCCCAGAGCATGGAGGAGAAATGCCCAGTTGAAAGTAGTGGTGGGTGGAGTCCCTCCAAACACCCAGAGTACCACCAAGCACCCAGCTATGGCTGACCTCCAGCAGACACCCAGGTGGCTGGAGGACCACCAGGGCCCTGGCACACACACCCAGCCTGCTGGTGCATTCCTACTCCAGGCCGCTAAGTCATAGTTACTCCCTCAAAACACCCAGAGTGCCACCAAGCACCCAGCCTGACCTCCAGCATACACCCAGCCTGCTGGGGGACCACCAGGGCCCCAGCACACACCCAGCCACCCATCCATCCTGCCTGCCTGACCTCCAGCCTGCTGGGGGACCACCAGAGCCCCAGCACCCACCCAGCCTGCCTGACCTCCAGCCTGCTGGGGGACCACCAGAGCCCCAGCACACACCCACTCACCCAGCCTGCCTGAACTCCAGCGGGGCACCAGCCTGGTCTCCAGCCTGGTGTGTGCCTGCTGCAAGTCAGCCACAACTTCAGTCCAATGCCTTAGTCTAACCTCTAAGCCCCCCCATTCAGCCCTAACCCTAACCCCCCCAAACCCTGGACCACCCACCAACCCCCGCTCCTGGCCCTCCTAACAACTAACCACGTTACTTGGCTTTCCATCCTAACCTGTTCACCCACTCTTAACTTTGAACACACCTGTCCTTCTCCTGTGTCTCTAACAATGCCCATTCTACATCTACACATGCGGTCCCCCAAAAACGGGAGGACATCTCCGGAACTCCCGCAATGTATCTAAGCGAACCCCAGGAAAGCCCAGCCCACAAATGGGGGGCATCGTTCAGGACTCTATAAGTCCTTAAGCTCGGAGATATAGGCCTCCACAGATCACCATGACAGGGGTATCATAAGTGGCATACATCCCCTTAACCAGAGAGACAACACTGACCATCCATGGTGCTGCTGTGGAGAGAGCGAACTTCCTGGAGATGCACATCAGTGAAGACCTCTCCTGGACCACCAACACTACATCACTGGTGAGGAAAGCCCTGCCATGCTGGCTTAGAGTGCACTTCTGCCCCACATGACCAGACTTCCTTCCCAGGGTCTTTTTGCCAACCACCATCCTCTCTCATTTCTTAGAATAAACCAACCTCTGTTTAAACATTTACTTTTGTGTGTGGCTGAATTTCCAGGTCCTCAAGGGGTATCCTTTACACATACGGAACTTTATCTCGATTGATTGGGTCTGGGCTTCAGGTTAACTCTTCATACTGAACTTTTAGATAAACCAAATAACCAAGTCACCAGATCCTCTTCAGCACCTTCTGTCTGTGTAGTTGCCCTGATTTCCCTGGGGGGGTGGGGGGCGCGGGGGTGGATGGTGGGGGGGGGTTGGAAAAATCTCTTTTTCTTAAAGATATTATTTTTATCACCCAGTAGCAAGACAGTCAGTGACAGGGGAGGTGACCTGCAGCAAAGGGCTCTAGGTCGGCAGTCAAACCTGCATCAGCTGCAGGAGGAGCCATGGGTAAGTTTATTTGTGTAGCACCTCTCACAGACAGTAATCACAAAGAGCTTTACAGAGATAGTTAATCAAATTTCCAACCAAATAAAATACACAGAATAAAAGATTCCTCAACTTTTCTTCGTGGTCATTTCACAGAATGAAATAAAAATAGCTGATCATCGCATTCCACCTCAATCAGTTGTTAGCAGTTTATTTCTTGCTGCAGTCCAGGGTGTAGATGATCACCTCCTCTGGGCCTCTGCTCCAGGATGTAGATGTTCTCCTGCACTGGTCTCCCTTTCCAGATCTGTAGTCCAAGGTCTAGACCAGGGGTCAGTACCTACATTTGGCCTGGGTCCATTTTTCTCCTGACAAACTGAATTATATATATATATATATATATATATATATACCATCTGTGATTATACCTGCCCATTTCTACTGTATTGTATTAACAGAACGAGCTGATGCTACAAACATTTTCTGGTGATAATTTCTGTCCTAAAAGCAGCAGATGTGACGATGAAGTTAAACAGCCGACACTGATAAATAAACTCTGATAAAACTGATGATCTGGATAAAAACAGCTTTTTCCTTTTATCATTAAAGTGTGAGTGTTTGTGCTGCAGTGATAAAAGTCCTACAGCAGCACCACCCAAAGTAAACACCTGCTGGTAAAACACCTCATTGGCTGCTTGTTTTACTAGTTTTTCTTCACTGTTTTTAAATCAATTGATCACGTTAGTTGTAATAATCAGTTCAATATTTCATAAAATTTAAACCTAAGAAAGGTCTCATCTGTGCCCCCCTTTTTCTGGTCAGGGCTTCTGGCCTCCCATCAGAACTTTTCTAGACCCGCCCCTGCACAGCTGAAGTATAAACCCTGTTTACCACCAGCAGCTTCTGTTAGAGAAGGTCCTGCCATCAACAAGACTTTGGGGTAAATATGTGACAGTGTGAACCATAAACGCTAGTTTCCTCTTTCTCAGCTGATCCATAAACACACGCAGCAAGAGAGAAAAGCCGATCAGCTGATCACCGACAGCTGCCATGATTCACATGAGAGGAGAGGGAGGAAGCAGCTGCCGCACAAACAGAGACCAGAGATTCTCTAGAGCAGCCATGTTGCTGCAGAACGCAGGATGTGTTTAAAAAGAATGAAAATAAAAGATATGGAAAAGTTCGGGTGTTAAAACACCGTTATTCTCCATGAGGGCGACAGCCATCTGAAAGAAATGCTCATCTTTTCCTTCTGGCCTCCCCATGTCCTGCTGTCATAACAGAGAGGTGACGGATGTATGGGGCTCATCATGCCAAACATGCGTTAATTGCATTAAAATGTTAACACAATTATTTACATAAATTAGTTACTAATTGGAGGGTGTTGGAGAGCACTCCTTCCGGGGACTCCCTCGTTCTGCTGGGGGACTTCAATGCCCATGTGGGCAATGACAGCGACACTTGGAGGGGCGTGATTGGGAGGAACGGCCCCCCCGATCTGAATCCGAGTGGTGTTTTGTTGTTGGACTTCTGTGCTCGTCATGGATTGTCCATAAACAACACCTTGTTCAGGCATAAGAGTGTCCACATGTGCACTTGGCACCAGGACACTCTAGGTCGCAGTTTGATGATCGACTTTGTAGTTGTTTCGTCGGACTTGCAGGCGCATGTATTGGACACTCGGGTGAAGAGAGGGGCGGAGCTGTCAACTGCTCACCGCCTGGTGGTGAGTTGGCTCAGGTGGTGGGGGAGGATACCGGTCAGGCCTGGCAGACCCAAATATGTTGTGAGGGTCTGCTGACAATGTCTGGTGGAGTCCCCTGTCAGAAAGAGTTTCAACTCCCATCTCTGGCAGAGCTTCAACCATGTCCCGGGTGAGGCGGGGGACATTGAGTCCGAGTGGGCTGTGTTCTGTGCCTCTATTGTTGAGGCGGCCAGCCGGAGCTGTGGTCGTAAGGTTGCCCGTCGTGGCAGAAAGCCTTGAACTCGTTGGAGGACACGGGGGGTAAGGGATGCCGTCAAGCTGAAGAAGGAGTCCTATCGGGCCTTTTTTGTCTGTGGGACTCCAGAGGTATCGGAGGGCTAAGCAGAGCGCATCTTCGGTGGTCGCTAAGGAAAAAACTCGGGCATGGGAGAAGTTTGGAGAGGCCATGGAGAATGACTTTCGGACGGCTTCGAGAAGATTCTGGTCCACCATCCGGCGGCTCAGGAGCGGAAAGCAGTGCTCCATCAACACTGTATACAGTGGGGATGGGGGGCTGCTGACCTCAACTCGGGACGTTGTGAGCTGGTGAAGAGAATACTAAAAGACCGCCTCAGTTCCACTAACACATGGAAGGAAGCAGATTCGGGGGACCCTGGCATGGGCTCTCCTATCTCTGGGGCAGATGTTGCTGAGGTGGTTCAAAGGCTCCTTGGTTAAAGGGGCTGGATGAGGTCCGCCTGAAGTTCCTTAAGGCTTTGGGTGCTGTAGGGCTGTTTTGGTTAGCATGCCTCTGCAACATTGCATGGACAGTCGGGACAGTTCCCCTGGACTGGCAGACTGGGGTGTTGGTCCCCCTCTTCAAAATAAGGGATAGGAGGGTGTGCTCCCACTACAGGGGGATCACACTCCTCAGCCTCCCTGGTAATGTCTAATCAGGGGTGCTTGAGAGGAGGGTCGTCGGATAGTTGAACCTTGGATTGAGGAGAAGCAGTGGTTTTTATACCAGTCGTGGAACAGTGGACCAGCTCTACACCCTCTTCAGGGTCTTGGAGGGAGCATGGGAGTTTGCTCAACCAATCGACATGTGCATACTGGATTTGGAGATTAAGCTTGACTGTGTACCCCAGGGACTCCTGTGCGGGGTACTCCCCCGGGAATGGAGTGGCGGAATCCCTTGTACGAGCTGTCCGGTCCCTGTATGACCAGTGTCAGAGCTTGGTCCACATCGCAGTAAATTAGAGTCATTTCCAGTGAGGGTTGGACTCCACCAAGGCTGCCCTTTTTCACCAATGATGTTCATAACTTTTATGAAATTTTTACAGAATTTCTAGGCGCAGCCGATGTGTCAGGGGCAATCGGTTCGGTGGCCTCAGGATGGGGTCTCTGCTCTTTGTGGATGATGTGGTTCTGTTGGCTTCATTGGGTTGTGATCTTTAGCTCTGACTGGAGCGATTCCCAGCCGAGTGTGAAACGGCTGGGATGAGATTCAGCACTTCCAAGTCTGAGACCATGGTCCTCAGCCGGAAAAGGGTGGAGTGCTCTCTCCGGATCTGCAATAGAGTCCTGCCCCAAGTGGAGGAGTTCACGTATCTCGGGGTCTTGTTCACGAGTGAGGGAAGGATGGAGCGGGAGATCGACTCTGCATCGGTCTGTCGTGGTGAATAGGGAGCTGAGGCAAAAGGCAAAGCTCTCGATTTACCGCTCAATCTACGTTCCTACCCTCACCTATGGTCATGAGCTGTGGGTAGTGACCGAAAGAATAACACTGCGAGTACAAGCGGCCAAAATGAGTTTTCTCCGCAGGGTGGCGGGGCTCTCCCTTAGAGATAAGGTGAGAAGCTGAGAAAGCTAAGGAAAATAATGGTATCTTTAAGTTTTGAATTTAATTGATGGTCTTTAAAGTGTTAAGACCTACTATTATTTGAGAATGGTTCTAATGAACTGGATTCAGTTGTAATGAATTTGACAACATTTAGCTGATTTGTTCACTGTCATCAAAGCACCAATGATAAGACGTTGTGAATTGGGCTGTGCCAAGTCATTCATTTCTATAAGGCTTTCTATCAGCTTTCTTTTTTTTCTACTGTTCCCAGTAGTTCATGCTGTACCATCACTTTCCACCTGTTTGTATTTAACCTGTGTGCACAAGCAGGTCAGTGAATCCACCAGGGCAACATAGTGTACAGTCAGAACAATGTATAATAATAACTGTAATAATGTTGTTATTACAGATATTATCATTATTACCATTATTAATATGAATGTTTATGTGTTTATGCTATACAGCATTAATGTGAATACTGTGTTTTACTTCTAATATTACTGCATACTCGTGTACACTGCTAGCATGTACACAACTCACCTCAAAATCTAAGTCCATGTCCTCCACTGGAAAAGGGTGGAGTGTTTTCTCCATGTCAGGAATGAGATCCTGCCCCAAGTGGATCTTAAAGTATCTAGGGTTACTGTTCAAAAGTGAGGGAAGGATGGAACGGGAGATCAACAGGTGGATCAGTGCAGCGTCTGCAGTGATGCGGACCTGCATCGGTCTGTCGTGGTGAAGGAGCTGAGCCAAAGGCAAAGCTCCAGATTTACCGGTCGATCTACGTTCCTACCTTCACCTATGGTCACGAGCTGTGGGTAGTGACCGAAAGAACAAGATTGCGGCCGAAACGGGTTTTCAACACGGGGTCGCCGGGCTCTCCCTTAGAGATAGAATGAGAAGCCCAGTCATCAGGGAGGGACTCAAAGTAGAGTCGCTGCTCCTCCACATCGAGAGGAGCCAGATGAGGTGGCTCGGGCATCTGGTCAGGATGCCTCCTGGACGCCTTTCTGGTGAGGTGTTTCAGGTACGTCCCACCGGGAGGAAACCCTGGTGAAGACCCAGGACACGCTGGACGGACTACATCTCTAGGCTGGCCTGGGAATGCCTCGGGATCCCTCTGGATGACATTGAATAGAGCTGCTGGTGAAGGTGGCCGGGCAGAGGGAAGTCTGGGCTTCCCTGCTTAGGCAGCTGCCCCCGCGACCCAACCCCGGAAAGTGGTAGATGGATGGAAATAAAAAGAAATAAAGTAGGAAAAAGAAAAAAGTGTTTCATGACTTGTTTTGCTTTTTTTATCTTTATTTAACCAGGAAAGGTCTGGTTGAGTTAAATATATATTATCCAAGAGAATCTTGGCCTACATATCAGCATAATAAAATTCTACAAACACCACGTTTAAACTAGCTCAGGTTTTACAAGCAAAATAAAAAAATAAATTAAATAAATATCTAAAATAAAAACAAGTTAAAATCTAAATCAAGCAGAGCATTTACAAACAGACATAACCCGCTGTAGGATTTCATAATTAAATATGAAATAAAGGCATTTACTCTAAAATCATGATAAATAATCATACACATTCTGCTTTTCCTAGTATATCTCTCTCAAAACAAATTTTAAAAGACGTGTTGGCAGAATATAAGATTATAACTCTTAGTTAAATAAATACTTTTTGTGGTATTAGTCATAATACGTAGATTCTAAGTAAGGAGGTAGGAAGGAAGAAAGAAGAAGGAAAGAGGAGGGGGTTCAGTGCAGAGCGGCATGTCTGAAGAGGGTAGAAATCCATCTTTTCAGTCCACATTTAGGTGACCTCTGTGTGTCAAAGGTTGACACTAAAGATCACATGATCAGGCCGGCGGGCTGCATATACACACATCCAAAACATAAATAAGCACACAACAGCAGAAGAGTGACCACACACACCATATGTGCATGTCTGTTATATGTGGACAGTTTTACATTGTTTAGTTATTGATGAATAAATAAATAAATAAATTTACATGTTAATGCTGGTTAGCGTCCGAATTAAGACAGAGATGGTAAATACCAGCCGGGATCTATTCAGGGCTAAAGGTCAAACCACCACAGTGTCCATCATGGAGCTGCAGTATGCAGATGACAACGCCCTTGCAGCCCTCTCAGAAGAAAACCTTCAGAGAACTTTGTCTGCTTTTGCAAAAGCATACAGAAAGCTTGGTCTAGCTGTTAACATAAGAAAGACCCAAATCCTTCATCAGCCACCAACAAATAGCAGTTCACCTGTTCTGGCCCCAAACATATCCATTAACAACACCAGGCTGGAAAATGTGGACCACTTCCTATATCTTGTTAGCCTTCTGTCATCAAAAGCTGTCATTGATGATGAAATAGACCTCCACCTCAGGACCAAAGACCAAAATCCTGGTCTATAAAGCAGTGGTGCTCCCGACTCTTCTGTATGGCTCAGAAGCCAGGACCAGATACAGTAGACATCTAAAGGTACTAGAGACATAAAATACTGAGGATTAGCCGGGAGGACCAGCGCACTAACACTAGCGTCCTGGAGGAGGCGAATATTTCCACCATCACTGCCACCATCGCTCAACACCAACTCAGATGGATAGGTCATGTTATACGTGTGCCTGACTCTCGCCTCCCACAACAGGTCCTTTACTCTCAGTTGGCTGAAGGGAAAAGAGGCCCTGGAGGCCAAAATAAGAGCTACAAAGATAACATCAAAACAAACTTGAAAAAGTACCACGTAGACCTGCAAACTTGGGAAGACACAGCAAAAAAAAAAAGGCTGACCTGGAGAAACCTTGTCCGTGGGGGTACCGCACAGTACAACAATGACCTCTGCCAGACTGCACGAGACAAGCGCAGACTCAGAAAGCAGAGAGAAATGTCCACACAGCCCAAGCTCAAATCCACCACCACTACATTCCCTTGTCCACACTGCACAAGAATATCGGCTCCAGGATCGGCCTCTACGCCCGTCTGAAGACCCACAAGGACCAAGAAGGAGGACAGTCATACTCGACCATGAGTGCC
>JBAFTC010000017.1:32075136-32085413 GCA_037177435.1 Melanotaenia nigrans
TGCCCCTGTCAAATAATTCAATAAATAAATATATTTCTAACATTTTTTACGTTAAAAAGGAATCAATTTTTTTTTTTCAGCCTGATCTGAGGCAGACATGCATTAACTCCCCTTCCGTTTATTATTTTCTTTATTTAATATTATTTCATTTTATTTACTTTATATTTCCCTCTTTTTCTAAATAAATAGATATGTTTTCAGCAGAACATTTATTCGCTCAGACGAAAGACAGAAATCAGGATTTTTCATGTTTGCTGCAGGTCTAAAGATCCTCGCGCACCGCAGGTATTTCTGGTTCTTTACAGGATCTAGTCTGAGGAGGAGCCTCGGTCATCTCTGACAGGAAAACACCCAAATAAGGCGCGAGGAAGTGATGACACCGCTGGAAGGTGTCCATTATGTATGTCTGGAGTTTCCGGTCATGGCTGATTCGTGCTCCGGTCCGGTTGCTGACACCTCGCGGGCACCTGAGCCAGACTGTCTAGACCGACTTGGTCCAAAAAGCGTAGCACAAAAGAGCGCAGAGACGCTCAGGAACCAGGCCTGCACGCGCTCCGTCCTGACCAAATATGGGCTTCCTGCCCGCCATATTTGGGAACATACGTCATGCAGGAGTCTATAAATCTGGGAATCCTCTCTGAAAACTTGGCAGAACTGAAGTCCAAGTTGTGACCATCTGCACGTGAATGCAGCGGCGACGCAGCCGGAAACAAACATCTGACGTTGTTTACCCACAAACACCCGCAGCCACGCGGAGCTTTCCTCATCCTGGGTTGGCTTCCTCCGAGAAACACCGGCCCCAGCAGCAGACTCAGCCCGGCCTCAGCGTCTGTCCGCGGGGCGAAGATCCATCCCGTCCCACTGCACGAGTAGCTCCAGCTGAGCTCGCGTGCGTCCTCCTCTTCCTCCACTGAAATGGCAGCGACCAAAGCGGAGGTGCTTCTGTCCGCCCTGCAGATCTCGGAGCCGCTGTCCCCGCTTGACGGCTACCCGAAGCTGGAGGAGCTGCAGATGCTGCTGCAGAACGCCGCGGCCGGAGGTTCGATGCTGGCCGCGTCCGCAGCGGAGGCGGCCGTACTGCTGAGCGGGGAGTACGCGGAGTATGGAGGTGAGCAGCGGGGAGGGATGATGGTCCCTCATGTTTACAGCTGAAACTCTTTCTTTATGCAACTTTACCTGTTTACTGTGAGACCTGAGGGATAGTTAAAATACCCAGTAAAGCATTTTATTATTATTTATCTGCTTGATCAGTAATTCAAATCAATTATTTAAATAAGAGGTTAAAAAAACAACAACAAAAAAACAAAACAAAAACAAAACTCACATTTCATGTTTCTGTGTTCTTCTTTCTCTGATATTATGAGTAATAATAATGATTTAGGAATAATGAACGAAAATATCTCGTCTGCTTCCCTCTTGCTGAAAAAAAACAGTTCACTTGGTTTCCATATTAACTTCTAATCATCAGTAATCCACCTTTTTATCACTTTTATCAGGCAGTGGCTGCAGGTAAAAGAGAGGTCAGTGAGTCGACATTATTTTAGTTAACACCACCTCCATCCCAGTTTGCTGCCACATTTAGAGACATCAGTTCATCCAAGTCCTGCCGCGTTCAGGGACATCAGTTCATCCCACGTTCATGCCAGCTTCCTGCTGCGTTCAAGGACTTCAGTTCATAGTCTCCAATTAAAGAAAAAAATCTAAAAAAATGAATTATAAGAGTATCAGTAATTTTTAGATCTAGAATTTATTTTAGATTTACTTTTAATTTGTTTCCACATGTGTGTAGTAATCCTGAGCACCTAACCTGATTCAGATAGAACAAGTTATCCCTCATGTTCCCCTAGAGTTTCTCCATGTGGCTGAACAGCTTCCAGTTCCTTCATTTCTGAACAAACAGAACAGAAAGAACTTAATGTTACAGCATTCTTCTTCTTCTGTCCTCAGATTGTTTGTCGGACATCCCAGACCTGCAGAACCTCCCCCCTCTCACTCCTCATCTCTCCCCTCTGGCATACAGCGGCCGCTTCACCTTCGAGCCATCCATCTCCGGTGCCGCCAACAGCCTGTGGGCAGAGCCTCTGCTCAGCCTGTTCACTGGGCTGGTCAACATGACGGCGCCCCCCTCCTGCAGCTTCTCCATGTCTTCATCATCAGGGACATCATCAGCACCATCCCAGCTAAACCTCAGCAGCAGCTCCGCCGACATCGCCTCCATCTTCTCCACGGTTCCACCGTACACGTCGGCCACCGACCCCCTCCTTCTCGCCTCTTCCCCCCATCCAGCCTCTCAGTCCTTCCAACCGGGCACCCACCCTGCCTACCCCACGTCCAGCTCCCAGCCGGGCCTCCAGTTGCCCTCCAAGGTGGTGGTGATGCCACCGGATGGCAAGCTCGGCTCAAACCATGACCAGAAGACGCCACCGCTTACCCCGCTCTCTACCATCAAAGCTTTCTCAACACAGATCCAGTCTCAGATCTCCGCTCCCCAGCTTGCCAAGTCCAGCAAGCCCAGGAAGTCCTCCACATGCCGCCAGAGCAAGACGCTGCCACACGAGCGACCCTACGCCTGCCCCGCCGCCGGCTGTGAGTGCCGCTTCTCACGTTCTGATGAGCTGACACGCCACGTGCGCGTGCACACGGGCCAAAAGCCATTCCAGTGTCGCATCTGCATGCGTAGCTTCAGCCGCAGTGACCACCTGACCACCCACATCCGTACGCACACCGGCGAGAAGCCGTTCGCCTGTGCCGAGTGCGGACGCAAGTTTGCCCGCAGCGATGAGCGCAAGCGACATGCCAAGATCCATCAGAGGCAGCGGGACAGCAAGGCCGAGCGGAGCTCCTCCTCCTCGCTGCCACACGCCTCCTTGCCACCCCTCCACCTCTACGCTCCTGCTCCTCTCTGATGGGGAGCCCTCAGATGGAGCTGCCCTCCTCCCACAGGGCCAATATCCCTGTTGGAAGCCTGCCATGACCTCTGACCCCGAGTCCGGTATGGATCACCGGGGCCGCCAGCAGTGCTGGGACCACCGGCTCCACTCGGACCACCGGGACAGCTGGAACTACCGAAACCACCAGGACCAGCTGTTCTGAAAGACTCTTGTATAATGTATACATGTCCATACTGTACATAATGAATGTGCATACGTGAGCATGCACGTGGTAATATACCTGCTGAGTAGGTTCTGGAATGTTTGTTTGTTTACAAGCGTCACTAATTTTCTACAGCAAATGTTTCCTTTTCACAAATACAACATGTTGAGTCATTTTTGGTTCTACTTTATTTCACAAGGAGATGCTGACGGTTCTGATCAAGGTTCCAATCAGGATCGGTGGTTCCGCTCAGGGTTCGATTGACATTCCGATCAGGATCGGCTGTTCTGATCAAGGTTCCAATCTGTATAAATTGGTCATTTTTAAATTAACATTAAGTTAAAAATGAAAAGTTTCTGTAACTTTCCTCCCAGATTAGTGGATAAACTATCAATTTGAGGCAGAATTGAGTGGATTATAGAGGACTCTCCATCTGTAGTCTGGCTTTCATGCCAGTAAATCCTGTGTGTGCGTGTGTATGTGTCAAACAGCCAATAGGATCAGACTTCGTCACCACCGGCTCAGCAGATCCCTGCCGGAAAATCGACAGGCTTCAGACCAAATATGGCATTTCCTGCTGCTGCAGCAGATGTCCTGAAGCCCTTATAAGGAGCTTCCTGCTGGCGGGACACCCAGACGCTGCTGTTGTGTGATGTAACATGGACAGACCGGGGCAGCAGGTCAGACCAGACACAGGAGAGCATGTTTAAGTCCTGGATTCAGGCTGAAAGAGTCGGAAAATATTATTTTCTGTGTTCATACCTGAAGAACCCAGGGGTTCTCCATTCTCCAGTGAACAGGGGCCTTATTTATCCACCGAGCATAGAACAGATTCTACATTGTAGCATTCTAGCACAGGACTGAAATTTAGAATGTGTGTAAGCAAATCCTGGTTTATTAAATGTGATAAAAACTATCTGTTATAAACCCCACCTGGTCTAAATATCCATGCTCCTGCAGGTTCAAGTTCATTGGCATTCAGAAACACCATTGACCATATATGGTAGCAGCAATATCTTTAAGAATTCGTCAGTGGACCTTATTTCTCTCAGAAATCATAGCAACGAGGGCAAGAAGAGGAATGTCTCACCACTGAAATGGAGGTACTTGTAGGAGAAGTAGAGAGAACCCGAAAATTCTGTGTGAAACCCTTACTGCAGGAGTGACCATTGGCTTGGCTACGGGGTCCTCAGCTTGGCTACAGGGTTTTTGGGTTGGAACCCGCTGCCTTAGAATTAGCTGCTAATGTGGGAGCCCGCTGCCTTAGAATTAGCTGCTAATGTGGGAGCTTGCAGCCTTAGAATTAGGTGGTAACGTGGGAACCCGCTGCCTTGGAATTAGCTGCTAACGTGGGAGCCTGCTGCCTTAAAATTAGCTGCTAATGTGGGAGCTTGCAGCCTTAGAATTAGGTGGTAACGTGGGAACCCGCTGCCAAATAGCTGTTTGCTGTTTGCTATTATCTGATCACCAGCAAACTCACAAAGCCTGCCCATTGGCTGGAGATAGTCAGTTAAACTTCCTTATGGACATGGACCACCCTAAAACGTCAAACAACTTAGGACAAAGTATTCAGATTCAGAGATGGAGACTGAGCCTGCCCTTTAACATGCATGAAGACTGATGAAATCTGCCCTGTAAGTACCTTTTTCTCCTAGATTACATTTTGTTTGTCACTTTCTTTCTTGGGACCAGACTAAATAAGCAGACAGAACCTTCAGACCAAACCTGCGGACCACCACATGTGACGAGCCTATGAACCCTGGAAGTCTGAGTCAGAACTGTCAGTCAGAGCTGAGAGTCACCAGAAATGGTCGCAAGTGAGTCGACTCGATCCAAACAGAGCCGGACGAGTCTAGATTCTAGAAAACATCCGGGTCACACCCAAGGACAAGTCTCAGACTGAGATTTTACAGACTGTGAATTACTGTTTACAAGACTTCAACTAGATTCTTTTAGCATTTTTTGTGTTGTCTTGGACAGCTCGGTGGCGTGGTTGGGATGGCAGAGAACCGCAAGTAACCAGTGGTGCAGCAACTAGTTCGAGTCCTGCCCGTAGCCAGTACCTGGATCATAAAACCATCCGGTTCCTGTGGGTTGGGGAGGGGGCCGTTAACACAGCAGGAACATAAGTTACAGCTTGCAGGAAGAAGCACTAACAACATTGAGCAAACTATGGGTTGATGATGAATTTTGTGCATGAACGGCTTCTACAAATAAATGATGAAGGAAGGTAGGGTAGGTAGGTAGGTGAACTGTAATAGGTTAGCTACTGAACTAAAGTCAAGCTGCATCCATCGTGTCCGAGCATCCTGAACCCTGCCACACGTATTAGCTAACGTGCTAACATGCTAGGTAAAATGGGTAGCTGAGAATGTGAAATATTGATATACCTAGTTAGCATTTTGTGCTAGCATGCTAACATGTTAGGCAATATGGTGAAGGGCCAGCTGAGAAAGGGAAATTTTGATGTACCTAGTTGCCATGACAACAGGTGTTGTAATGTGTTAAGGACCCAACAAGTATGAATCCTGTCAAGTTTGGTGCAGTTCGCATGTATTCCTATGGAGATATGAGCAAACCGTGTTTCATGGCGAGAATGCTTTTTTTCATGGTTGCCACGGTAACACGCTTTCTCCTATTAGAAATATTTGAATAGCATTTGGTCCCCAACTTGTCAGGAAGGTTCCCACCAAGTTTGGAGTTACTCGCACGAATCCCCTCAGACTAGTCCGTTCAAATACGATGTGTGTAAAGTGGAAAAAAGTGGCCGTAAATGCCAAGATGGCAGGCACCCCTTTGCCATGGCAACATGTGTCTCAATTGACTTTTTTGTTCATCTGGGGGTGTTACGCGTGTGTGCCGAGTTTCGTGTTCCTACGTCGAAGTAGACTTTCGGGACGCCATTCATTGTGTGATTTTTTTTTTTTGGTGTCTAGGTGGCGCTATTGAGCCACTTTTGCATTGAAGTGTATGCAGACCTTAGAATATCGCGATTTTTGCCAGGCTTGATGTGTGTGCTAAGTTTCACAACTTTTCATGGGTGTTTAGGGGGTCATATTTGGGGTCGAAGCGCTTAGAAGAAGCAGGAGAAAAATAAACATTTCAACAACAATAGGGTTCTTCCATACTTTGTATGGCTTGGACCCTAAATACATTTCTAATATTATTTAGTGTAGTCTATTTGACTGTATATCAACAAAATAGAAATTGAGAGATGGACTAGCCAGATCTGTCATTATTCCTAACCACAGCTGCTCTGTACAACGTATATGAACGTATGACGACACCTGTGGTACAACCCTTTTACAGATGATAGGAGGACCTATCTACCGACCTACCCAACCATCAACCCGTTATACACCTATAGGCCTGTATGTGTATTTACATGATTGAGCCATCCATGTACATCATACAAGACCTGGGGTGTATCCTGTCCTTCATACATGAGCAAATAGTTCCAACAGATTTTTCTTTGGTTCTCCCAATTGGTAGTGAAGAGCAACCATGTGGTTCTCTGAAAGTGACGTTGTCTGGATGGGAGCAGATCTGCTCTAAAACCTCCATGACTTTTTAGCATTGATGAAGCTTCACAGATGTGCTAAAGAAAAAAAGATAGAATTAAGTTCAACACACTGAAAAACAAAAAACAAAACAGGTAAAAAGGGCCAAATGTAGAGGTTGTTTATGGAAAATCTCAGACTTCATCTCCTGAGCAAACAGACCAAACAAGGTGATATGATTTAGTCTACATCTGAGGGGTTTATTTTCTCATCATGATGCCTTTTATTCCCATTTCTGGTTACTTTTCTATTATCTCCACAAATATAAAATACTTACTAAAGATGATGACAGGTTTGCCAACTGCTTCGAGTAGAAGGCCTGTGTGTGTCTTACCGTCCTGCAATTCGCCCAGCCCTGGATGGATGTAGTGAATGTGGTGAAGAAATTACACACAGCTGTGATCCAAATAAAAACAGATAAATATTAATTTTACAGTTTGAATGTTTTCCAGGATTCCAGCAGTCTTTTTACCTGGAGGCATGGGCGATGTTTATAGCATCAGGACTAGTCTGGGGTTTGGGTTCTGGGGTGACTTCCCCAACTACAGGCCACTCGTGCGCTTGGCAGAGGTAGCTGTCAGAATCTGGGTGAAAAGCACCCTCCTGAGGCATGGGGTGCTGGTCCTCCACTTCCTAATGTCAAATTCCAACTCTGAAGTGTAGGGCGAAGACTCAGAGGGGGTGGATGGAGAATCAGGCCCTTCGTTGTACAGCACCACCTGGCAGGATTTGTTGCTGGTTTCATTGCACAATTCATTGGTGCTTGGGGACATTCTGCTGTGGTTGGGGCATTGGCAGACATAGAGGCAATGCCGCTGCAGGACCGCAGCCTCCATTTGTTGCTGGAAGATCCCACCTCCATTCGCAGGGTCTTCATGCGAACGGTAGGCCTAGTCCCGCTCCGGCAGAGCCATATAGAATTTTGGGGCCATGGCCGGGTCATGGCACATGGACGAGGCCACCCTTTTTTGCTCAGTCTTGCCCAGGTGCCTGTCCACCTGAGTGGTCATGCGAATCATGTTAAAACTGCCCGGTTTGGTGAACCTGGCGTCATTCCACGTGTTCAGCAGGAAAAGTTGGACCTATAAAATCAAACCCTGTTGGTGGTGTGGAAGGCGTACTGTGACCTGGTCCCATCTGGGCAACACCAAACCCGGACCAGTGCCTTCACTCATGCAAACTCATTCTCCTCCAGCGCGGCAGAGGCCTGGCCAAAGGTCTTCACTGCTTTGTGTTCATCCACCTGTGAACAACAAGATGGATGGATGCATGGGTGAGTGAGATATGGTTCCAATTTTAAATCTATTGTTGCTCATCAATTATACATTGGAATCGGGGTGGCTTCCAGATTTTGATCTATCTCTGGCATCCCCTGGGGGCCAGCTGGTTCTAATTTTCAATCTTACACCGCTTGTCAGTCATAAACGAAGGCCCCTACTCACCAAGATCTGCCACCTACATTAGTCTACAACGGCTGCACTCTTTGCTCTGCTTGAGGAGAAGGGGGAAATAAAGGATTAAGCAAGGAGTTATGGAAGTTTGCTAGAAACATGCCATCCATTGTTCTCCTGATGGGTGTATGCTCTGCAGAGGAGGTAGAAGAAGAAAAGAAACAGTAAACATTCCAAATTTTGATCTATAAAAGTAGAGAGGTGGGCAGTGGTAATAGCTTCAGAATAAGGAACAATCCAAATGCAGGCTAGCAACCACGTGGGCTACTCCTGCAGAAAAATGTCTTCAAAACTCACCTTAGTCAGTTTCCGAGACACTGACTGTCGCTCTCTGTCTCCTCTGCTCACCTGCTCTGTTTGTCCTGCCCATCCATCGTTCCAGATTCTCATCTATCAATGTTGCCCATCACCCTTTCTCAAACCAGCCAGGTCATTTGCTTCGCTTGCTTTAAGCCTTTTGCCAAAGGGCTTAAAGGGCTTACACGCCCACTTCCAAATTTCCATCTAAAAAAGCATACGCTTTTATAAATACAAATTTTAATTCAAATCAGAATATTTCCCAATGTAAAATCTGGGGACTTACTCTGTGGCTGTAAGCCTGTATGCCCCCATTTTTGTTGATCCTTGATGCCCTCCTGGGGCTCCTCTCTCTTTTTTACTCTCTCTCTCTCTGCCTCTCACTGGTGGTGTTGGAGCATGCGGTGAATTTGAATGAAAGTTTCCTTTTTCTCTCGTTTTTGGTTCTTTCTGCTCGGCATTTATTTTCTAGTTGACACGCTTTATTCGTGACCATTGATAGTGGATTTTGTGAACAGTGGGTGGCCAGAAGGCCGTGTGTCCTGGCATACATGGCGTTTCTGATACGTCGTCTTTGTCTCCGTGGCACGGCGTGCGGGTTCAGCACGGCGTGCGGGTTCAGCCCGACCCATCAGTTCCAATGGAAACGGTTCTCCTTGCTGTGGGGGACTGTGTGGGACATACCAATCTGTCCCATGCTTCTAGGATGAATAAGGGTGGTTTTCATAAAGGAGGAGAGTATGGTGGGGGGGGTTGATTGCACGTTATGGTGGACGATGTTTCCTTTTTTTTTTTTTTTTTACACCTGTCTTGTCCAGCATCGTTGCAAACAGAATGGCTGCCGTCTGGTGCCGGGCAATTTTACTCTATCCTGCAGATTTTCCAACTGCGGTGCTCGCCTCCCGGGTTACCATTTCGGGTGTTCCCCTGTTTGTTCCCAGTGATGTTCTGGGAAAAGAGCTGCAGCCATTTGGGAAGCTGGCAAGCAGTTTTAGGACTGTGGAGCTAGACTGTAAGAGTGAGAAGCTGAAGCGCGTGCAGTCTTTCAGGAGGCAGGTGTTTATGTTTGAGCTGTGTGATGAGGGGAAGAAGATGGAGGATGACTCGGACTCTGCTTGGGTCACAGATTCTCAGCACAGGGAAGATTTGTACACACTGGAGGAGATTGATGGGTTTCTTGATGAAACATTTGGTAAATGTACCGTTACGGTATCAGATGTAGGGAAGTTTATTAGAAGTGTGGGTACCCTACAGAAGGGAGTTGGGCAGAATTTATTGGATGAAAAGAAACGATTCAGGTTGAGGTCTTCTCAAGTTGACTGTCTTCCTCAACTTTCTGGACGGTTGAAGCCTAGTACATAGAGATATGGTGAAGATACTGCACTGGGTGTTTTACTTTTACTGTTTGTTCTTTTTTTTCTCTCTCTTGTTAGTATGGGTAAGGTGGGGTGGGCATTTTAAACATTAATGGAGGGAGGGATCAGCAGAAGAGAGCAGTTATTTCTGGGATGATTTCTCAGAAAAGGTTAAATGTGGTATTCCTACAAGAAACATATAGTGATTAAAGTAATGAGTTGTAATGGGAGTTGTGGGGGAAGGGGCAGTGTGTTTTCTCTCATGGCATAAACATCTCTGCTGGGGAAGGCTGCCTCTTTTCTCCTGGAATGGATATTAACATTGCATCCACAGTGGAGTTGGTGGCTGGTAGGGCTCTGGTTGTCAAGACGGAAATACACGGCATCCATTTCTGTTTCTTTAATATGTAAGCTCCTACTTTGGGCTCAGACAGGCTGGATTTATTCAAATCAAATCAAATCAAATTTTATTTATAAAGCGCTTTTCATGCAAAGGCAACACAAAGTGCTTTACATACTAT